>JASDQU010687645.1:22582-39295 GCA_032191745.1 Picea mariana
TTGCAGACAACACTTGTCTCAAGGGGAGGGGCATGTTAAGCCCTAATATTGGCTCATTACCCCTTAATTGGGGCATATTATATTAGTAATGTTATTTTATTTATGTCGGCTTTAGGACATTATTTGTAATTATACCTCCTAGTCTCCTATATATACCAAGGAGACATTTTCATTTTGAATCATCTTGTACTTGAACATTTAAATGGGGTAAAAGAAGGTTGCCCCCTCAAAGAGGCTTATTATCTGAAATTATCTCTTTTTCAAAGCGTTGAGTACTTTTTCTGAGGTTTTTCTATGCTATATTGATATTTGGTTCTTAACAGTACACAAAGAAAGGAAAGAATACATCCAACTTCTACAATTAGAATCTTTTCATCAAAGCTTCGGGACTTTTGCATTAAATTTTGATCGAACTCAAACTACATTCAATAGACGTTGTCTATACTAATTTTGTCAACCAACCTCTTTTACATATTTTTCCATGCAATATATAGCACTATAGGTACTTTTCATATCACCATTTTGAATCCCAACTCCTTTCCCAAAATAGAAACAGTTACAAACATAAAATGACACGTTTCATTGTTTTCATGTTTTTTCAGGAGGCGAAATTATGAAAAATAGGATTCAAGATGCCACTTTTAATTCTCAAAGTGTAATATCTGTGTAAAATATGACAACCTTTTTTGTATGTAAGCTCGTTATAGAGAAAAACCTCTCTCGTTTTCTTGAAATTCATCTCCATATGGACGGAATACGCGTTGCAAAAACATGTCTCAAACAGGAAATCATGAAAACTGAAACATTAGGCTCAAAGATTCCTTCGAATCTCCCAATATGTGACACATTTTGAAAATATGAGAAAGGTTTTTATTATTTGATTTGTCCTCAACAAAATACACTCGGGGATTTTCAAAATTCCTCTCCAGTCGGTCACGAATTGATCTTGATGTTGACCACTAAACCAGTCATTTACGCAGCGTGTCCTATAGCCTCTACGCAGGAAAATCCTTTGCGCGAAAGAATCCTTTGTGCAACAACATTCTTTGCACGACAACATCCAATTTGCGACATCATCCACTATGCGACTAAATCCATTGCGTGATGAAATCATATGTGCGACAACATCCTATGCGTGACAACATCCATTGCACGATGAAATCCACTGCGCGACAGAATCCTTTGCACGGTGAAGTGCTCTGCGCAACGCGTAGAAAATTTTTCATTGTGCAGTTGCAAATGGAAATAGAAATAATAAATGATAAGAATCCTTTTGAAATTGACCCTTGGAGATGTTATATGATTCCATGCATAAAAACAATATGGGTGCTAACAGGAATGACTTTGCAAATTGTTGACAAACCTCTAACCTTAGCTATGAAAATCATGTTGCTAACACCATCTTAACGATACCTTGATGGTTGTTGTTGCACGCAAACTCAGCCAATGGAAAGAACTATTCCCTACGTTTCTATTGGTCCAACACATACATACGTAACAGTCCTTCTAGAATGGTTTGTTCCTTCAGTCAACCTATCTATCTCAAGGTGACATGTTGTACTAAAGTTAAGTGGTGCTCCCAAGGGCTCTTGGGAACTAGTCCAAATCATCTTGCAAACATCAATTCCCCTATCGGATATGATTATTTTTGGTATGTCGGGTAGTCTCACAATCTCGCTGATATAAAATCAAGCTATGTCTAGTGCCTGATGCATCATACGCATTGAGACAAATTGTTAACTCTTCGTCAAAGTGTTAACTACCATGAAAATCGAGTTGTGCCTCCTTATCGTCAGCGACAATCCCACAATAAAGTCCATCGAGATGAACTCCCACTTTGATTCTGGAATTACGTGTGGCTGTAGTAATCCAGTCGGATGTCTATGTTCAGCCTTCACTTGCTGACATTCTAGACATATCGCTATGTAGTTGACTATGTCTACCTTCATCCCTTTCTAGAAGAATAAGGGTTCAAGGTCTACCCTCATCTTCGTGACTCCAGGATGAGCCATGTATAATTATTTATGAGCTTCGTTTAAGATCAAACTTCTCAATTCCTCATTGGGAGGTATGTAAATCCGGTTATTATATTTCAATAATCCATTGTTGTCCATAGCAAATCATTCAAATTTTGGTACCAACATGGTGTTTTGTCCAATAAATTCTTTAACCTCTTGATATCATTCATTGTCGCCCTGTATAGTTAGAATATTTTCATGTAGATCCTTTTGAAGAGGTATCACCGAAAATATGTGTAGTCTCCGATTCAATGCATCATCCACTCTATTCATTGTTCCTTTTATGTAGGTAAACTCGAAATCGTACTTGCTAAGAAGTTATGACCAACGCCTTTGTCGCGCGTTCAAGTCGCTTTGCGTAAAAATGTGTTGTAAACCAAAGTGGTCCATTTTTAGTTAGAAATTCTATCCAATCAGGTAGTGTCTCCATGCTCTCAGGGCATACACAATGGCTAATAAATCTAAATTGTATGTCGCATAGCTCTCCTCATGCTTTCTTAATTTTCTTGAGGTGTAAGCGATCACTTGACCGTCTTGCATCAAGACTCCACGTAAGCCTTCCTTGGATGCATCGGTGCATACCAAGAATTCCTCGTCCATGTCAGGGAATTTTAGTATTGGTGTTGTCATCAACAACTCCTTGAGCCTTTGAAATGCTTCCGCACATTTCTTGATCCACATAAACTTATTTTTCTTCTTCTTCAATTCTGTAATAGGATTTTCTATCTTCGAAAAATCCTCGACGAACCGTCGATAATATCCTGCTAAACCATGAAGCTACGTACTTATGGGACGTTTGTTGGTGCATGTCATTCAATAATAGCCTCTACCTTTGCTAGATCCACAATGATACCTTCATCGGAGATAACATGCCATAAATAATGAATCCTCGATTGATAAAAGGAGCATTTCGACAGTTTCCCATAAAATTTGTTCTCTCGTAAACACTGTAGTACCAAGCACAAATGTTTGTCATCTGAGAGTATATCAATGGATTCAATGAATATTCTAACAAACTCATCCAAGTATTCATGGAACACCCCATTCATCAAGCTCATGAGTACCCCTGGGGCGTTTTCCAATCCCAACGGTAAAACAGTAAACTTGTAATGTCCAAACCTCGTCTTAAAGGTAGTATTAGGAATGTCTTCCTCCTTGACCCGTAACTGGTGATACCCAGATCTCAATTTGATATTCAAAAAAATCGTCACGCCTTTCATTTGATCAAATAGATCATTTATTCTTGGCAACAAATATTGGTTCTTGATCGTTGCCTTGTTCAATTAATGGTAGTCAATGTAGATTCTCCACGACCCATCCTTCTTTCGTATGAAAATAACAGGTGCACCACAAGGTGACACTCTTGGACGTAAAGTCCTAGGTCCAACAAATCTTCCAGTTGCATCTTCAATTTCTGTAACTTAGATGTCGACATATGATAAGGCGTTCTTTCTATCGGGTTGGTTCTAGGTTTCCAGTCGATTGTAACACCAATTCTCTTGCGACGAAAAACCTGGAAATACTTCTGAACACACGTCAGCACTCTCATACTACCAAAAGGTTTTCTAATCCTTCCTCCATGCCCTTGTCATTCAGCACTAAGAATGCATAAACTGGCATATGTGTGCATGCTCTTCGGTAGTACCCAATTATATCCAAACCAAAATTTTTTTCGGTGATTAGACCTGACGTCTTGAGCATAGAGGATTGGTGCTCGACCTGGTGGTTATTCATTGTTGCATGAATCATGTGGGCCTTGCCCAAAACTCCAACTGTAATGGGTCTTGTTGATCCAGCCGCTCTGGCCCTCTCAATCGGATAGTCACACTGGTCATGTGGCTCTCCACACATCCAACATCCAGTCTTTGGTCCAGTACTCCAGGTCCCCGAAGTAGAATTTGTTAGCCTACCAGCCTGAGCTCCTGGTCTATTCTACATACCTGGCCTAACTACTGCTGCTACGGGCAACGCTACTACGATGCAGATCTAATATTCCCATCGGACTTGCAGGAGTCCTACGCTATTCCCCAATGTTAACTCTTCCTTAGTTATGAGGGACTCTTGTACTGCATCATGCGACTTCTGAGCCATTATGATCTAGGTGGATATTGGTGGCCACCCACCTTCTCCAACTGGCTCAAAACAGTTTTTTGGCCATTTTGGTAATTTACTATTTTTAGCAGTTTTTCGGGTCCTGAACGTCTAGAGCCGTTTTGAGGCCCTAAATGATGTTTTTTGACAAAACGTGGAGCAACATGGATTATATATCAATTTTTCTCACCCAAAAGTTGTATTCCTTAGATAGATCTTTCCAACGAGCTATCGAGTGCCCCAAATAGAGATCGTATGCAAACGTTACACCCCTGGGAAGATGACGTATCAACTACCCCCATCGGGGCCCACAAACCTTTTGGCTTTTCATCTTCCGAGGTTAGGGTTTTGGATTTTAATTATGTTAAAAAGGCCCTTAGAGCCTCATTGTAATATTCATCTTCTTTCGAATGCGAGTAGCCGTCACATCTCTTCTCAGAGATAAGCTGCCACCATTCTAGCGAGTCTTTCACTCTGTATTTTTATAGTCTCGGTACATTTATTTCATTAATAGAAATCGTGTATTACTGTATATATGTGACTCTTGTTATATTTCAACTGTATCTCTATTATATTGTTGTCTCTCTTGCAATATCTCTGAATATTTCTATTTTATATCTACGCTCTCATTTCATGCCGAAAATAATCTGGATCAGTGGTATCAGAGCAGACTGCTCTTGATTGTTTTTTAGTGCATGTCCCCGACGAGGTCTGAGTATAGCAAGTTGGGTCTTGCGCTTGTCTCTTTTGAGGACAATCACTCTCACACACCCAAGAAACCCTCAATGGTGGAAGAAAATAAAAACGATGGAAGACGATCCTATAAGTCTGTTGCTTCAGCAAGCTCTCACACGATAGAGGGACGAAATGATGGAGAAGTTTTCCCACATCCTTCAATGCCTCCTGATAGCATCAGGCACATCTTCATCAAAAGGCCACTTTGGAGGCACCTTGCCTTTTAAGGTACAGGTCAATTTTTATATTCCTATATTTGAAGGTCAGATAGATGCAAATGCCCTATATAAATGGTTAAATATGTTAGAAGGTTATTTTTGATCCGTAGGATATTTTAATGACTTATGATTGAGTTTTAATTTTGCATGCGTTAATTAACCATTCGAGAAACTTAGTGAAAGAATGAGGAAAGAAGAGGAATTATGACAGCCATATACACATATGCAGATCTGAAATGAAGTAATAGATAGCAAACCATAACACGTAGATTTATAACGGAGTTCGGCACAACTTTGCCTACGTCTCCGGGCCTTTGTCTCTGTGGGGGAGGCTTCTTTATTTCTGTTCAAAAGCTCAAAAGTACATCACTGCAATTCCAAATGGATACAAGACTGATCTGGTCATGTTCTTCCAGATCTCTAGAACCCTGCAAAGAAAACGACACGCAAAACGGACGTCCGGAGCTCCCAAAAATGATCCGACAGCGTCTCCTTCTCAAAAGCTTCTCTGCATCAACATGGATTTGGCTTGGCTTTTCTTCAGCATAACTCCGCTCTAACTTCCCTCTCATGGCTTCAAACAGGCCTGGTTTATATAGCTTTGAAGTTGGTTGCTCATCTCCAACTTCCTCCAAGAATTTGGGCTCCAAAAATGCCCAATATCCTCCAAAAATGGAGAGAATCAACTAAAAATAGCCACATTATTAATAAAAAACCAAAATTTGGCATAAAAACCCACTTTATAGTTAAAATTGGGCATAATCCCCTGATTCCATGTGCGCACCCTTGATTCTCGGTCGTATGGGGGGGCATGTGGCCACGTGCTATGCACTGGCCCCCCTTTTAGTGCTAAACCCCTGGTCGTGTGGTGTTCGCATAGGGCCACGGGCCAACTATTTAAACTTCCCGTGCATGGGGACCAAGGGATAAGCCCTTACGCCATTATTCCCGCACGCTCCCGGTTCAATTACACGATTATGTGGTGTATGCCAAGGGCTGGGGCTAAGCCTTGGCCCTTTTTCCTGCCGGTTAAACCTTTCAATCAACATAAATAAAAATTACGCCGTATGGTAAATAAGAACCACCAGCCGGGCGGCCGGTTAGCCCAACCCTTCTAGTCCATTGCCCATGGGGGAGGTCGTGGGTTTGACCCCCAACGACATAACCAAATTTTACATAACCAATAAACTAATCACAGGGTGCCACGTGGTACCTAACCAACCAACCAAAACACACCATGTGTCATCTGCTGATTGGTCCACATGTCTGCCATGCATCAGTTGTCGTACTACCCAGTCATCTTGCCCTGTCAACCTGCCATGTCATCTGCTGATGTCACCTGTGCCACGTGTCACCCTTACAGTTGTGACACGTGTCACCCCTGCATTGGCCCATCCGTACGCCAAATCGACCTGTCACGCTCTGCCATGTGTCCTCACCCGAGGCTACCATGTCACCTATATGGACCGTACGGTCTGCATAGTCAGCATGACACGTGGACTGTACAGACTATACAGTCATCCCTTTTTTTACCTATTTGGCTTTTCGGATAGAATGCGATATCTTGCTCATACGGAGCCCGTTTGACAAAGTAAATATACCACTGGAATCAAGAAGACGAGACAGACGCAATGGCATAGGTTTCGTCACATTCCGAGCACTTTCATTTTTGAGCATTTTTCAAGCCCTGTTAGGCTTCTGGATCCAATTTAGGATCACACCTCCCCACAAAAAGACCTTTTGGTCCCCAAAAGGTTACTGACCAGTCAACAAGCTCAGGATAGGCCACCCGGCTTGCTCTCTGTCTCTGAACTCTGTCTTGTGCACCTGTCTCATCAAGATCAACTGTAACATAATCATGACAACTGATAGTATATTGTTAGCCATTTGAACCTTGTTACATCTTNTCTGTCTCTGAACTCTGTCTTGTGCACCTGTCTCATCAAGATCAACTATAACATAATCATGACAACTGATAGTATATTGTTAGCCATTTGAACCTTGTTACATCTTACTGAAGCCACTATCATCCATGTAGAAAACATTGCTAATGACAGCATCAAAAAGATGACTGCAAATGAACTGATATACTTGTAATATCTGCACGACATGAGCTTATCTTGAAGCAACTTATGATTGATTTTCCATTCAACAACCATGTCTTGTTCTTGCTTAAGATCAATTACTTCATTTGAAACAATTATTGATTTGTTGCTTACATGCATTGCCTTCGTTAATTGTTCCATTGTTTGAAGTGTTTTATTTGCTTTAACATGATGAGCATGAACCACATAATCATGACCTGCTTTAGTGAATTGATATTGATTCTTTGTTCTGTAGAAGATTGCCTTTCGATCATATAAATATGGGCTACCTAAGACTATTCCACATTTTCTTAACGACACAACATCACAAGTTACTTCGTCCACATACTTAGATGAAATTTCAAATTTTATTATGCACTGGTTTGTTATGTGCATCTGATGATGATTGCTTATCCATTTCAGTGTGTAAGGCTTATGATGAGTTTGTGTTTTTAACCCCAATTTTTTAACCAACTCTTATGATATTAGATTAGATTGAGATCCACTGTCGATTAATGTGTCTATCTTAGTGTGTCGCATGATTACCCTTATATGAAACAACTTGTTTCTACAATCAATGTCTTCACAAAATTTACTTGTCATACCAACCAATGAAATCTTAGATTCATCACCTGAATCCGAACCCAAGTCTGTGGGATTTGATGTCGTTGCCACTGTTTGCGCTCCCTTCTTTTCTTTGAACCACTTTGGCCTCTTCTCGGGATGCAACTGCCAACATTTGTCCTCATCATGTCCCTCTTTCTTGCAATGCTTGCAAGAGGGTTTTCCTTCCTTCTTTGTCACAGCATTTGTATTCTTGCCATGCTTTTTCCTCTTGTCTTCTTTCTTTGAAAGCGATGATTCCCCGGACACACCTGCTTTCCCTGCTTCAATATACGTAGCTTGAACAGAAACCTCATCAAGGTTAGTGGGTCCAAACATGAAAACAGTGTTTCTAATATGTGCAGGTAAACCTCCTATATACTTCATAAGAGTTTCTTGTGCTTGCAAGGGAATGTCTAAAATTAATGCCATTTTTCTAAATCCATCGGTGTATTCTTGCACTGTTTGTCCTTTTCTTAGTTTTAAAGATTGCCATTCAATTATTGCTTTTTCTTTATAACCCAAAGGATAAAACTGTTTCCTAAGTGCAAAAATGAAATTCTTCCATGATGGAAATACATTACCCACATCTTGTGTTCCTTTTTGCATCTTTCTTTGCCACCAGATAAGAGTTGTACCTACAAGTCTCAAAGATGCCAACTTAATTTGTGTGGCCTCATCCTTGACCTGTTGCACACTGCAGTATACCTCCATCTTCCTGATCCAGTTATCAANCTTTTTGCAGCTTTCTTTGCCACCAGATAAGAGTTGTACCTACAAGTCTCAAAGATGCCAACTTAATTTGTGTGGCCTCATCCTTGACCTGTTGCACACTGCAGTATACCTCCATCTGCCTGATCCAGTTATCAAGTTTTTCTGCATTTACTTCACCATCATATATGGGCAACTCAAATTTTACATCTAGTTTTAACAATGGAATTTCATGTTTATTCTTATCAACATTTTTCTTCTCATTAGATTTAGAACTTGAACTTGAAGAAGAAGGAGAAGAAGGAGGTGTTGATGGAGGTGAAGGAGGAATGTGAGGATGGTCCTCTTCCTCTTCACTTTTTCCTTTTGAAGAATTACCCAAAACTGGTCTCTTCTCTTCTAAATAATCTTCATACAAAACTGTCACCATCTCCGACATAGCATGGAATGTTTTCCAGAATTCTTTCTCATCTTGAGAAATCCCTTCTTCCGATGCCATCTTCTCGCTGTGAGAAGCTCTCTTTCTTAATCCAATTAATGGATTCTCTGCAACAAGATCACCTTCACCACGCTATAGCTTTTCCCTGGTTAACATGCAAAACTCAAATCCAAACGTCAACTAGCTCTGATACCACTTGATCCGTAGGATCTTTTAATGACTTATGATTGAGTTTTAATTTTGCATGTGTTAATTAACCATTCGAGAAAATTAGTGAAAGAATGAGGAAAGAAGAGGAATTATGACAGCCATATACACATATGCAGATCTGAAATGAAGTAATAGACAACAAACCATAACACGCAGATTGATAACGGAGTTCGACACAACTTTGCCTACATCTTTGGGCCTTTGTCTCTGTGGGGGAGGCTTCTTTAATTCTGTTCAAAAGCTCAAAATTACATCGCTGCAATGCCAAATGGATACAAGACTTATTTGGTCATGTTCTTCTATATCTCTAGAACCCTGCAAAGAAAATGGCACGCAAAACGGATGTCCAGAGCTCCCAGAAATGATCCGACAGCGTCTCCTTCTCAAAAGCTTCTCTGCATCAACATGGCTTTGGCTTGGCTTTTCTTCAGCATAAATCTGCTCTGACTGCCCTCTCATGGCTTCAAAAAAGCCTGGTTTATATAGCTTTGAAGTTGGTTGCTCATCTCCAACTTCCTCCAAGAATTTGGGCTCCAAAAATGCCCAATATCCTCCAAAAATGGAGAGAATCAACTAAAAATAGCCACACTATTAATAAAAAACCAAAATTTGGCATAAAAACCCACTTTATAGTTAAAATTGGGCATAAGCCCCTGATTTTGTGCGTGTGTCCTTGATTCTTAGTCATATGGGGGGCCATGTGGCCACGTTCTATGCGCTAGCCCCCCTTTTGGCGCTATCCCCCTGGTCGTGTGGTGTTCGCATAGGGCCACGGGCCAACTGTTTAAACTTCCCCTGCATTTTGGTAGGGATAAACCCCTAGTTTGTGGGCAACAGTTACGTATGGGCGTGGGGACCAACGTCTAAGCCCTTATGCCATTATTCCCGTGCACTCCCAGTTCCATTGCATGGTTATGTGGTGTATGC
Source organism: Picea mariana (assembly GCA_032191745.1). NCBI lineage: Eukaryota > Viridiplantae > Streptophyta > Pinopsida > Pinales > Pinaceae > Picea > Picea mariana. The sequence goes on from JASDQU010687645.1 coordinate 32,619, forward strand.
CGAGGGCTGGGGCTAAGCCCCAGCCCTTTTTCCCGCCGGTTAAACCTTTCAATCAACATAAATAAAAATTACACTGTATGGTAAATAAGAACCACTGACCAGGCGGGCGGTTAGCCCAGCCTTGCCAGTCCGTTGCCCACGGGGGAGGTCGCAGGTTCGACCCTCGGTGACATAACCAAATTTTACATAACCAATAAACCAATCACGGGGTGCCACGTGGCAGCCCACGACTAGGCCACGTGGCACCTAACCAACCAACCAAAACATGCCACATGTCAGCTACTGATTGGTCCACATGTCTTCCACGCATTAGTTGTTGTACTGCCCAGTTAGCCTGCCCTGTCAGCCTGCCACGTCATCTGCTGACGTCACCTGTGCCACATGTCACCCTTATAGTGGTGACATGTGTCACCCCTGCATTGGCCCATCCATACGCCAAACCGACCTGTCACACTCTGCCACGTGTCATCACCCGAGGCTTCCACGTCACTTGTACAGACCGTACGGTTTGCATAGTCATCATGACACGTGGACTATAGGGACTGTATAGTCATCCCTTTTTTTACCTATTTGGCTTTTTAGACAGAATGCGATATATTGTTCATAAGGAGCCCGCTTGACAAAGTAAATATACCACCAAAATTAGGAAGACGAGACAGATGCAATGGCATAGGTTTCGTCGCATTCCGAGCACTTTCATTTTTGAGCATTTTTCAAGCCCTGTTAGGCTTCTAGATCCGATTTCAAATCAATTTCTCTATTCACGATTTTCCTAACAAAGAAAAGATCTTCTTCGCGCTCCTTAAGGCTCTCCCCCATGTCAAACATTGGTGGGAAACTTACTGGGAGCAGAGTTCCACAGAGGAGTCTGGAATATTCAAAGCTGAGCCCACTTGGGATTTTTTTGTGGATGCAGTAAAAGAACAATATTACCCTGTTGGAAACTATGCAGACCAGTACATGAGATGGACCACACTGCCGCAAGAGAGGGGCCAAGCAGTTCCAGAGTTCACCAATACCTTCCATACCTTATGCACTGGGTATCAAAGACTCCGAACGACATTTGGTTCTGAAATACCATGGGGCTCTACACAGACACATCCAAAATGAAATGGATTTTCTAGACATCTCATCACTTGGTGTTGATTATCAATATGCTGTTAAAATCGAGCAGAAATTTAAGCACTAGAACAAACAGGAGTTTGAGTCTGCAAATCTGCAACAACAAAAGTATGATAAAGACGGCCCTAACAAACAGTCTCCCGAAAACCAGTCCAAGACATAGGAAAAGAAGGGCCACGGGAAGACAAAGGACACCGGAAACAGAAAATGGTGTGATTTCCACAAAAGCCCCTAGCACAACACTGATGAATGTATCTCAAAACAATCATTGGTGGTCAAAATCAAAGACAAGGAGACAAACCTTGATTCAGAATCTGATTCTGAAAATAATGGTAAAAGACAGATCATCGACGCAGACCCCACTGCTATTGTCATGACTGCAACAATTCAACCAAAAGAACCAATAGATCTAGAAGAGGGGGAGCGCCTTTTCCATTCACATATGTGGGTGAAGGGGACCCCACTGCATTTTATTGTTGATAGCAGAAGCCATAAGAACCTTATCTCAGCAGAGGTCATCAAACAGTTGGGATTGTCAACAACACCACACCCACAACCATACAACATCGGGTGGCTTTGCCAAGGACTAGATCTTCGTGTCATCCAGTAGTGTCGATTGTCATATGGCATCCATCCCTTCAAGGATGAGGTATTATGTGATGTTTCCCCATTGGATGTCTGTGATGTTCTCTTGGGCCAACCATATATGTGGAAGTGCCATGATATTTATGAGTCTCGACCCCGTAGTTTCATTGTTACTTTTGGGGGTCATCTCTACAGGATGCCAGAGGTAGTTCCAACTACTGCCCCACCTAAACAGTACCGCAAGGTAGTATCTCAAACTGCAAAATTCATCTTCTTTACAATCTGTTCAAAAGGGGAACAGAAGGACACTGCAACTGCTACAGCCTCGCTAGAAGCACCTTCTATCCAATAGAAGGAGGTCGACAAGATTGTAGAAAAGCGCAAAGATTCCTTCTGCACACAGTCACCTCATGTAGCCAAACTGGTTAAAAAGGTCCAACCCTTCTAGCCATAGGTTCGTGACAACCTTCAACAAACTAAGTAGCTCGATGTCTCTAGCAAGGCAAGTAGCTCACCAAGATTCAGATTCAGCAATCGCTTTCCCCTCTCCCCCGAGAACTCAATGCAATGGAGAACATTGCTTATTAAGGAGGGAGGATTGATCCATGTGGATATCGGTGGCCACCCACCTTCTCCAACTGACCCAAAACAGTTTTTTGGCAATTTTGGTAATTTACTACTTTTAGCATTTTTTCAGGGCCTGAACTTCTGGAGCTGTCTTGAGGCCCTAAACAATGTTTTTTGAGAAAACGGGAAGCAACATGGATCATATACTGATTTATCTCACCCAAAATTTGTAGTCCTCGAATAGATCTTTTCAACGAGCTATCGGGTGCCCCAAACGGAGATCGTATGCAAAAGTTACACCCCCGAGAAGTTGACGTATCAACTACCCCCATTAGGGCCCACAAACCTTTTGGCTTTTCATCTTCTGGGGTTAGGGTTTTGGATTTTACTTATGTTAAAAAGGCCCTTAGAGCCTCATTGTAATCTTCATCTTCTTGCGAATGTGAGTAGCCGTCACATCTCTTCTCAAAGATAAGTTGCCACCATTCTAGCGAGTCTTTCACTCTATATTTTTACAGTCTCTCTACATTTATTTCATTAATAGAAATCATGTATTACTGTATATCTGTGACTCTTGTTATATTTCCACTATATCTCTGTTATATTGTTGTCTCTCTTTCAATATCTCTGAATATTTCTGTTTTATATCTCCGCTCTCATTTCGTGCTGAAAATAATCTGGATCACATTAGGATCCTCACCTTCGCATGAGTGTTGGAGTGAATTCTGAACACAACTTGTTGACCTTAAACTTCTTCGTGTTCATATGCGGAGCTCATCGAAGTAGCTTCCTAAATCCGGCCTCATGCTCCGGCCCTATATGACCACCCTATAGTAAGGTGTTGAACTCTTTGAGCTAGTGCTCAATGAATTCCTCTGACAAATACCTCTCCCGGAACCGTTCCTCGAACATTCCTCATGACATGTCTCTGGTAGTTAGTTTTAGTTGAGGTAGGAGCATCTTCCACTAGAGAAGAGTGGTCCCCCTTTAGTTGAAGGCTGCAATGCAGACCTTCATGCTGGAGGTGTAATTTGCGAGGTGTGAAGCACATCGCCACATTCTCCAACCATGCCTCGGTGGCTGCACCATCCGTGGAACCTAAGAACTTAGGAAACTTGACCTTCTCGAGTTTCCTTTGAACACTATTGGTACCGTCCAGGGCATGCAGTGGACCCTCAGGGGGTACCGACGTCCTGGTATCATCTCTATCCAGACATCTAATCAAGGCCTCTAAAATTCTCTGAAAGGACCTCATCAACCCAACCACATCTCCCAAATCTATATGTTCCTTTCCGATGACTTTCTCTTCTCCTTGGGGGATAGACCCCTCTGGCGGGGATGCTACTGGAGGTGTCGCGCCTCCTCCCCTAGCACCATATCGTCCACCTTCGCGACGTCCTCTAACCATGATTAATGCATGGACAGATTAAAAGTTTAATTAGCGCTAAGTTATTAATCGAGTGTAAAATACAGTGGAATGCGTCATGATCCATAGTAGCAGGGTTCAACTCGCTCTAATACCATATGTAACGACCCCGTCGTTACGACAACCAAGTGATGTACAAAATGTCAATTTTTTTTTTTTAAGGCTGTGTTAGGAAAATTAAAACATCCTAATAAATAGTCAACATCGTTGACACATCAGTCACATATATTAACGAAACGACAATAATGCATTAATAATCCAATACGACACATTGTCGACCCCTCATTACCATGAACCATGATACACACATCAATGTATTAACATATTAATTAAAAACATCCCAACATCATTACATTCTACCATTAAAAATGACACATAACATTACAAATCTTAAACATTCAATGCATCTCATAAGGACCATCATCAGATATCACTAAAAAAACATACAATACCATAACGAATCATAAGGATCATAAAGATAATCAAAAGAAACACATAATATACTACCCGCCCAGCCTACCCTACAAGCATAGGACCTCTAGGACACATAAGAAACGCTCAATCCCAAGTTCCAATTTATTTTAACCATTTAAGGTCTCAAGGCTGGCGATTGTTCCAGAGAAACAGGGAGGTGTCTACATCCCACTAGCACAATCATAGCCAAGAAACTAGCTAAAACAATAGCATCAACGAACATTCATTCATGAATCCATCAATCCCAAATCATCAAATAATCCTTGGCACAAGGCTAATCGTTATTGTTATTATTCATACATAAACATTTACATATTCATTGCGCATGAGAGTAAACAATTCTAGAACATTCATATGCCAACTTAAACAAAGGTGTGAAAGAAATCTAGTCACTAACTTAGTCGTATCTAATAAATTCATGACGCAAGATTGATTAACATAAAAATTCAAGGTGCAAGAGAATAATGACGGTGTAAACTCACGCCCACTTAAATTAAGGCATGCAAGTAAATTTTATTACTAAACTAATCATGAATCACCATTCAAGAAATGCGTGCAACTATTCAAGGATAGCCCATTGTACATCCAACATTACCCCAATGCACAAGCAATCCAATTATTAAATCACAGCTAAAATGATGGTGCAAGGTAACCATTCATTAAATCCTTATCACACCAAGTAACTGCACACACATAGCTATGTATATCATGGCGCAAGTAATTATCAATTAAAATAAGGCGCAAACAAAATAATCAATCAATCCATCCGATATCAACACAATTAAGGGCGCGATAAAATCTAGTTGCACAATCAATCCTACATCATCATAATGGTGCGCAATAGAATATAATTACTCAACAATCATTCTTAATCATCAATTTTGAGGTGCGACTGAAGGTTCTACTACAATCCTAACATCAATTTAAGGACGCAAATACCATCTATGGAACCTTCCAACAGTATATCCTTAACTACTTGTATCATGATGAAAACTCAATTAACCCCTAAGGACACTCCCCGATAGTTCACTCTAAAGGACATTTATTAGATGATTAGCTCCAAAGGCACCTATGACTAGCCTAACTATTTAGCAACTAGACCATCCCTAAATGAGAATTACTGAAAGTTTCAAGTAGAAAAAGTTGCATTAGGATAATTTGTGTCAACCATAGTCTACTTATCAAGGACTTGTGCCACCTATGCAACCTGGGTTTAAGCTCTTGTTGGGTCGGAAGACCAAATCCATAGATGTTCAAGGTAAGGATTTTAGGGAACAGGGAGCAAGTAGTTAGCACCAACTTCAATCAATCAAGTAACTTGAGTTAAGTTGTTAATTTCATTAAGAGGAAAACATCATCAGAACTCTATCCTCAACTAGGGTGTGCCTATCTTAACTAAAGCAAGGGTTACCTCAAGAGTAACGTTGTCAGCGACATTACATTCATTTTTTTACCAAGAGCTTGCTCGTGAAAAAATTCTTGTAGGGATGTGCTAGTCTTAACTTTAAGAGACAGAAAGAGAGAGATTCCCTTTCTAAATCAAATTCGATTAAGTTACTAAAGGATGCCATTAAAACCTTATGCCTTAATAATGGGGGTGTCCATTCAAGGTTATGAAGTTAAGAAATGGAGGGGTAAGTTTTAATTTCGAGAGAAGAGCCAAAGGTTAAGGTAGTCCAAACTACTTACACAGACAATGACATTGTGAATTCTCCCGCCAATGCAGCTCGCTTACACTAGGACTGTTCTCCTACTTACAAAGGATAAAGGCAATGTTAGAAACAACTCAACTTACTATCACTCAAATAACAAAATCTAAATTTGACAGTTAATGGAGAAGCATAAAAATATCGCCTAATAAATTTGATTAGCGAAGTGATTAATCTACTGATAAGTTACTTAAGCACCTTTCAGACTCAGCAATTCTACTGATTGGCACAGTGGATATGCTTAATGGCACTTTGTATTTGTCTAACAGCATGTCGTATACACCTGCCTATACTTCGTCAACACTTAATTCATTTCTGTCTACGACATGGTGTATACTCCTGCCTGTACTTCGTCAACACTGATCCGTCAAGTAAGGAGCATGGAGAGGGGTACATAGCAACGGATCACAATCCTTCTACCACGCCCAAGAAGGAAGACGTCTGTAAACATCGATCCCAGCCATCTACCCATACCTATATACACCGACTACCCTTGATATATATCTGGTTGACAAAATCACATTCAAACTTAACACGCAGAATTTACCAGGTATAGAATTGACACTTAGGCTCGAATTTCTTTCGATCATGGTAAGGAGGAGGATTCCTATCCCGACTAGATTTCAAACAGTTCTGTTTGCCCAAAGAATTTGTTGTCAATAAAAAAAATACATAGGTAACTCATGAATGCTTGGCAGCACCTTTTTCATTTATTATTATATTTTTTCCAGCAAAGGTCATGAGAAGGGAAATCTGGGTGTTGGTAAGGGAAGCCTGTTAACTACTATTTAGAC
>JASDQU010687645.1:39395-51813 GCA_032191745.1 Picea mariana
TTGATTTTCTAACTATTGTGCTTGAATAATATTGTGTTTACCAAACACAGATTCAATCTTTTTCCAAGCTTCATTGGGGTCATCAATTTCTTTAAGGTGGAAGCTTAAATTAGGAAAGATGGAAATTTTGATTAGTCCACGTGCTTTGTCATTCCTATTAGCCCATTTTACTTTCTTATCAACATCAATAGGTTCTTTTCCCTTTCCCAAGGTAATCTGGTACAAGCCATTACTTCTTAATAAATCCTCCATATGAGATTTCCATTGGAAGTAGTTGGTGCTAGTAAGAAAAATATTACTGGAAGAAGACATATTAAATATGTAGATAATATGGATTTAAAAATTGAAATTGATGATCTGGATGGAAATATCTCGAAACATTAGGCGGTTTAAAAAGAAAACGACATTGAAAATGGACTTCAGATGTGAAAGTTATGCCCTTTTAAAAAAATGCATAAACGGTAACCAAAGGACCACGTGGTGGTGTAAGTTGCTTTATAAAGTGACCCACTTTTATAAAAATAAGTGGGGATCGCTTTTACAATGAATTTACTTTATAAAACAAAATATGCATGCAAAATAAATAACTTTAAAGTGAAATATTAAAGCTACTTATAGGGATTCACTTTTATACTTGAAGTGAAATACACGTTACAATGGAGCATGAACTTTTTCAAAAAAAGTAACAAAAAGAGAGACTTAAACTCAAGACCTCTTACTTAATAAGGAAACTTTTAGCCAAGTGGGCTAGAAAAACATATTGTATTTTTTAACAAAAGGATTGGGGTTGTTGTTGTTGTTGGCCTTGAAAAATGTCCTAAAAAAAAACTCTTTTCACACAAGAAAAAATTTTCGCTTCTCGATGACAAGAAGGGTTAGATCTCGATTAGCTTATCCAGAAAATGCACCTTTTCCTATTTGTTTTTGATTTGCCGAGATTGCATAGGGCGCGAGGAAAAGAGCATACGCAGATCTAAAAGAGTAGAAACCCAAAAAAGAACAATATAAAAACCGAAATAATACTATGCAAAAATTAAAAAAGGGTGTATTTAGGCTTTATACCTCTTGATCTAGCTAAAATGGTCATATCTTGGACAAACATAAACCTTTTCGAGTGAAAAAAAAAGTGTTCATGAATGAAATAAGTACTCCAGATGCAATGAAATAGTCATCTCATCCCTGAAATGTACAAAAATGTCATAAAACAGAGATGAGACAACTCGGCTTCACGATATCGATCTACAACATGAGTGGGTCTTCAAACAGGCTTTGATACCATGTTCGACAACACAGGTATTCAAACAAAGGACGAACACCTTCAATAACCACTCACAAAACTAGATCAAATATCAACACACCAATGTTTTGACACGGTAAAACCCCTACAGGGAAACACCCATGGCCCCAGCGAATGCGACCACTTGGAGCAGTTTATTAATGCAAAAGAAAAATATTACTGAGAGATTTTTCAAGAGAGTTTCTCACAATCGATCATCGACAAATGACCCTCCATTCTCTTTAAATAGAGATCATGGACCAATCAGGTGTTAAGAACGAATCAATGGCCATTAAGATCGATGAGAATATGAAACGTTGGATCACTCTATGTCGGGAACATATCATGACCGTCGGATTTCCTAACTACAAATGCATACTAATGAGTACTAAATAAGCACACTAAGAAACAAAATTTTACCTAATGACACATTAGACCAAGTAGATATTAACTAACTCCTAAGTGTCTAAATATCCTAACATTACTGAATCACAAAATCCTTCCAAGATGAAATCCAATTGCCACTTTGTTGTTTCTTTTCAATTCCTTATTGGCTACAGTCTTTCGTTTCTTTGGACCAGTGTATCCTGTAACAATTGAGTGCCAAACATCATACCCTTTTGCTCCTAAAAGTGTTTTTATTTTATTGTTCCACATCTCATACCTTAGACCATTCCGACCATCAAACCATGGTATCCCATTAGCTCTATATCCATTATCCATGACATCCATGATCTACCTTCCAGTGGCTAAATTGTTTCCTGAAGGAACCAACTCTCAAACCAATGTTTGGAATAATGGGAGCGAGGGCGGGGGTGAATCAATATGAGAAATTTTACCACTTTTAACCACACTATATATTATTCAACTTTATAAACAATATTCAATAATATATAATCAATGTATCATCTATGATTGCATTCAATATATCATGAGCATATAATCATAAACAACATCATGTCAACATCATCACATCAAATACACAGTACACCAGCATTTATGTGGAAACTCAAATGGGAGAAAACCATAGATTGTTTTCTTATATATATCAATAATTCATTCATAGGAAGAACCAACTTCCAAATTCTCCAGTTGCAACTGGAAGGAGGCTACAACCCCTTATTTACAAGCTCCAACCTGAAAGAAGATACAACTCCCTAAATTCTCTAGCTCTAACTAGAAGGAGGCTACAACCCCCTGATTCTTAGGCTCTAATCTGAAGGAAGCTCCATCTCCCTGAATTCTCTGGATCCAACTAGAAGAAGGATACAACCCCCTAATTTTTAATCTCCAACCTGAAGGAAGCTCCAACTCACCGTGTTCTCCAACACCAACTAGAAGGAGGCTACAACCCCCTTTCCTTGCCCCATCCAACCACCCTGAAATATAAGTGTAGACAAACTATCACTGGAAAAATCACTGCTACTGTCACTGCCACTGTCACTGTTACTACCTCATCAACCTCTAACCTATCACATCAACCTGTCCAAATTGTTACTATCATTGATACTCAACCAAATCCTCTCACATGGATCACATATGACAGACACCTCTCAAATAGATGTCCAACATCACCAACACATGCCTCTACCAAGAATGTACCAAACCATCAACATGTGCCATACCAAGCATCAACCATGTACCACAACCTTGTTGATGCCCAAAAGCGCAACGTAGGGTACCTGCTTGCAAATGATTACAATGCCTTATTATTTATTTATATTTAATAATATATTAATAGGTGGGACCCCTTGTGTGATATGATGGAAAGACGACACATATGTTTTATGTTCTTATGTAACATCCCGCTCTTGCACACTCTTGATGTGACTTATTCCTTGAGGACACTTCTGTGCAAGTGATCCGACTTAGTATATGGTTTTGTGTTTCACTTATGGATTCTGATGATGATGATTATGGATTCTGATGTTATGTTATTTGATATCTATGTATAGACATGTGCTATTGATGGGTTTCTCCTGAGTGTGCAAGACACTTGACAGATTGAGGATATCGATGGCATCGATGGACCTCCTTGGACTCCGAATCAAGTCAGGGAGTGGACTGTATATGGTTTGAGTATTTTCGTTATTTTCATATGTGACATATGACTGGGTATATTATGATGTTGTTTATGTATCGTTGACATGTTTTGTTGATGGATCCAGGCTGATGATTGCTTGCTAATCAGACTCACATTCGTAGTAAAGGGGCCATGCACAAGAACAAGAGATATTGAGGGAGAGGTGTGGCAACAACCCTTCCACAACCTACTAGCACTCTCGTTGTGGATCGAACTGTAGGTTAACAATTACCTAGTTCGAGAGATCCATGATGTCGTGAGGGTAGACTGAGACAGTTTCTCACGAAGATTTTAAGGGTTTCACGATAAAGCAAGGTCCTTATTCCTTAGAGGCCCTTAGTCTCCCATAGGGTCACCTGATGGAGTATTGACTCCAAGGGTTGGACACCTACCAAAATCAGTCAAAAGGAAAGTGGCACCCTTGGAGCACATAGTGAGTCTTGAAGGGCACGTCGCATAAATGAAACGTGAATAAAGGTGAGTGGCACCCTTGGAGCACGTAGTCCGTCTTAAAGGGCACGTCAAGATTTTAAAAACAAGTGATTCAATGAATCTAGGTGGCCTATAAAACTGAGCAAATGTTAAACTTTGTAAAATCCTGAACATAGCTAAATCAATAAATTGATTAATTAATTATACACTGAGTTTATTAATCATAGTCTCTAATGGTCTAAGATTTTTCTTTAAAAAAAAATCTAACTAAGACTAAGTCTAGGCTACTGGGAAGACAAAAACAAATATTTTAAAATAACTAATGAGGGGTGAATTAAATCAATCTAGAAAATCAATGAAATTAAAATAAATCTAAAGAGTAATTCAATACACGTGTGCATAAAATACCAAATTAGAAATTAAATTTAAGAAGGGAGTAAACCCTAAAGAATGTGTAGGCTTGGAACGGAATCTAGACTCTTGTCTAAGTAGGAAATGTTCCCTATCTTAACTCAACTCCGTTTTAGAAAGGCGTCGGTCATAATGGGAAATAGAGGGAATAAAGGGACAACAAGGAGTAATTCTAGGAGTGTTTTTAATAGGGGTGAGGGAAATTGACATTTAAATTAATTAGATTATGGATTTATTAGTGCAACTAGGGGAATAAGTGACAAGTGGACGGGGGAAATAATTCCTAATTAAATTATTAAATAAACAAATTAAATGAGCAGATGGAATCTCTCACTAAGAAAAAATTATATAAAGGAAATGACCGAGGAGAGGAATGGAGGACAACTTGTATGAGTAAGGTTATAGTGCCAGATTTTTCTTGTGGGAGTTTGGATTCCCAGCTCGAATAGGGAGTGGTAGCTTGACCTTGCAGCTCGGGGGATAAGGGAGAAGAAAGCAGGAGATCGAACAGAGTACCTTCGTGAAAGAGATTCTCGCCTACATCATCGTCGGTATGCTTGTTGAAGATTCTAATGGTAGTAATATTTAAATTTCATACTCGTATTGTTATTGGTGAATTTATTATATGTTATTGACCATTGATATTCAATAATTTAAATTTGAATGGAAGGTTCAGAATTTATCATTGTACTGTTCAACGTTGCTTAAATTTTTATGTGTATAGATTAAACATCGGAGTAGATCATCACTCTTTTATGTAATTAGATTTAATTTGCTATAAATTGGGAATGTATGCATCGACTGCATTGAGTCAATTTTCTTTGCTTAACATACGCATTAGTTGTCGGTTAAATAATTCGAAGTTTCCAGTCTTGTTGAATATTAAGACTTAAATCTCGGGGTCACTGGAATAATCTCAGAACCTTGATCCTTCTAGACTGAAATCCTCTTGGGTCGAGTTCGGGTCAGATTACTGCAACTGGTGATGGAAGGAAATTGGACCCGCATTGCATTTGAAGGTCATCCTTATTTTCTAGTCGATCCAAGAAATCCTAGTCACCCAGGCCGTCTTAAACACTTGGGTAGGAATCCTGGTCTAAATAGTAGTTAACAGGCTTCCCTTACCAACACCCAGATTTCCCTTCTCATGACCTTTGCTGGAAAAAATATAATAATAAATGAAAAAGGTGCTGCCAAGCATTCATGAGTTACCTATGTATTTTTTTTATTGACAACAAATTCTTTGGGCAAACAGAACTGTTTGAAATCTAGTCGGGATAGGAATCCTCCTCCTTACCATGATCGAAAGAAATTCGAGCCTAAGTGTCAATTCTATACCTGGTAAATTCTGCGTGTTAAGTTTGAATGTGATTTTGTCAACCAGATATATATCAAGGGTAGTCGGTGTATATAGGTATGGGTAGATGGCTGGGATCGATGTTTACAGACGTCTTCCTTCTTGGGCGTGGTAGAAGGATTGTGATCCGTTGCTATGTACCCCTCTCCATGCTCCTTACTTGACGGATCAGTGTTGACGAAGTACAGGCAGGAGTATACACCATGTCGTAGACAGAAATGAATTAAGTGTTGACGAAGTATAGGCAGGTGTATACGACATGCTGTTAGACAAATACAAAGTGCCATTAAGCATATCCACTGTGCCAATCAGTAGAATTGCTGAGTCTGAAAGGTGCTTAAGTAACTTATCAGTAGATTAATCACTTCGCTAATCAAATTTATTAGGCGATATTTTTATGCTTCTCCATTAACTGTCAAATTTAGATTTTGTTATTTGAGTGATAGTAAGTTGAGTTGTTTCTAACATTGCCTTTATCCTTTGTAAGTAGGAGAACAGTCCTAGTGTAAGCGAGCTGCATTGGCGGGAGAATTCACAATGTCATTGTCTGTGTAAGTAGTTTGGACTACCTTAACCTTTGGCTCTTCTCTCGAAATTAAAACTTACCCCTCCATTTCTTAACTTCATAACCTTGAATGGACACCCCCATTATTAAGGCATAAGGTTTTAATGGCATCCTTTAGTAACTTAATCGAATTTGATTTAGAAAGGGAATCTCTCTCTTTCTGTCTCTTAAAGTTAAGACTAGCACATCCCTACAAGAATTTTTTCACGAGCAAGCTCTTGGTAAAAAAATGAATGTAATGTCGCTGACAACGTTACTCTTGAGGTAACCCTTGCTTTAGTTAAGATAGGCACACCCTAGTTGAGGATAGAGTTCTGATGATGTTTTCCTCTTAATGAAATTAACAACTTAACTCAAGTTACTTGATTGATTGAAGTTGGTGCTAACTACTTGCTCCCTGTTCCCTAAAATCCTTACCTTGAACATCTATGGATTTGGTCTTCCGACCCAACAAGAGCTTAAACCCAGGTTGCATAGGTGGCACAAGTCCTTGATAAGTAGACTATGGTTGACACAAATTATCCTAATGCAACTTTTTCTACTTGAAACTTTCAGTAATTCTCATTTAGGGATGGTCTAGTTGCTAAATAGTTAGGCTAGTCATAGGTGCCTTTGGAGCTAATCATCTAATAAATGTCCTTTAGAGTGAACTATCGGGGAGTGTCCTTAGGGGTTAATTGAGTTTTCATCATGATACAAGTAGTTAAGGATATACTGTTGGAAGGTTCCATAGATGGTATTTGCGTCCTTAAATTGATGTTAGGATTGTAGTAGAACCTTCAGTCGCACCTCAAAATTGATGATTAAGAATGATTGTTGAGTAATTATATTCTATTGCGCACCATTATGATGATGTAGGATTGATTGTGCAACTAGATTTTATCGCGCCCTTAATTGTGTTGATATCGGATGGATTGATTGATTATTTTGTTTGCGCCTTATTTTAATTGATAATTACTTGCGCCATGATATACATAGCTATGTGTGTGCAGTTACTTGGTGTGATAAGGATTTAATGAATGGTTACCTTGCACCATCATTTTAGCTGTGATTTAATAATTGGATTGCTTGTGCATTGGGGTAATGTTGGATGTACAATGGGCTATCCTTGAATAGTTGCACGCATTTCTTGAATGGTGATTCATGATTAGTTTAGTAATAAAATTTACTTGCATGCCTTAATTTAAGTGGGCGTGAGTTTACACCGTCATTATTCTCTTGCACCTTGAATTTTTATGTTAATCAATCTTGCGTCATGAATTTATTAGATACGACTAAGTTAGTGACTAGATTTCTTTCACACCTTTGTTTAAGTTGGCATATGAATGTTCTAGAATTGTTTACTCTCATGCGCAATGAATATGTAAATGTTTATGTATGAATAATAACAATAACGATTAGCCTTGTGCCAAGGATTATTTGATGATTTGGGATTGATGGATTCATGAATGAATGTTCGTTGATGCTATTGTTTTAGCTAGTTTCTTGGCTATGATTGTGCTAGTGGGATGTAGACACCTCCCTGTTTCTCTGGAACAATCGCCAGCCTTGAGACCTTAAATGGTTAAAATAAATTGGAACTTGGGATTGAGCGTTTCTTATGTGTCCTAGAGGTCCTATGCTTGTAGGGTAGGCTGGGCGGGTAGTATATTATGTGTTTCTTTTGATTATCTTTATGATCCTTATGATTCGTTATGGTATTGTATGTTTTTTTAGTGATATCTGATGATGGTCCTTATGAGATGCATTGAATGTTTAAGATTTGTAATGTTATGTGTCATTTTTAATGGTAGAATGTAATGATGTTGGGATGTTTTTAATTAATATGTTAATACATTGATGTGTGTATCATGGTTCATGGTAATGAGGGGTCGACAATGTGTCGTATTGGATTATTAATGCATTATTGTCGTTTCGTTAATATATGTGACTGATGTGTCAACGATGTTGACTATTTATTAGGATGTTTTAATTTTCCTAACACAGCCTTAAAAAAAAAAAATTGACATTTTGTACATCACTTGGTTGTCGTAACGACGGGGTCGTTACATATGGTATTAGAGCGAGTTGAACCCTGCTACTATGGATCATGACGCATTCCACTGTATTTTACACTCGATTAATAACTTAGCGCTAATTAAACTTTTAATCTGTCCATGCATTAATCATGGTTAGAGGACGTCGCGAAGGTGGACGATATGGTGCTAGGGGAGGAGGCGCGACACCTCCAGTAGCATCCCCGCCAGAGGGGTCTATCCCCCAAGGAGAAGAGAAAGTCATCGGAAAGGAACATATAGATTTGGGAGATGTGGTTGGGTTGATGAGGTCCTTTCAGAGAATTTTAGAGGCCTTGATTAGATGTCTGGATAGAGATGATACCAGGACGTCGGTACCCCCTGAGGGTCCACTGCATGCCCTGGACGGTACCAATAGTGTTCAAAGGAAACTCGAGAAGGTCAAGTTTCCTAAGTTCTTAGGTTCCACGGATGGTGCAGCCACCGAGGCATGGTTGGAGAATGTGGCGATGTGCTTCACACCTCGCAAATTACACCTCCAGCATGAAGGTCTGCATTGCAGCCTTCAACTAAAGGGGGACCACTCTTCTCTAGTGGAAGATGCTCCTACCTCAACTAAAACTAACTACCAGAGACATGTCATGAGGAATGTTCGAGGAACGGTTCCGGGAGAGGTATTTGTCAGAGGAATTCATTGAGCACTAGCTCAAAGAGTTCAACACCTTACTATAGGGTGGTCATATAGGGCCGGAGCATGAGGCCGGATTTAGGAAGCTACTTCGATGAGCTCCGCATATGAACACGAAGAAGTTTAAGGTCAACAAGTTGTGTTCAGAATTCACTCCAACACTCATGCGAAGGTGAGGATCCTAATGTGATCCAGATTATTTTCAGCACGAAATGAGAGCGGAGATATAAAACAGAAATATTCAGAGATATTGAAAGAGAGACAACAATATAACAGAGATATAGTGGAAATATAACAAGAGTCACAGATATACAGTAATACATGATTTCTATTAATGAAATAAATGTAGAGAGACTGTAAAAATATAGAGTGAAAGACTCGCTAGAATGGTGGCAACTTATCTTTGAGAAGAGATGTGACGGCTACTCACATTCGCAAGAAGATGAAGATTACAATGAGGCTCTAAGGGCCTTTTTAACATAAGTAAAATCCAAAACCCTAACCCCAGAAGATGAAAAGCCAAAAGGTTTGTGGGCCCTAATGGGGGTAGTTGATACGTCAACTTCTCGGGGGTGTAACTTTTGCATACGATCTCCGTTTGGGGCACCCGATAGCTCGTTGAAAAGATCTATTCGAGGACTACAAATTTTGGGTGAGATAAATCAGTATATGATCCATGTTGCTTCCCGTTTTCTCAAAAAACATTGTTTAGGGCCTCAAGACAGCTCCAGAAGTTCAGGCCCTGAAAAAATGCTAAAAGTAGTAAATTACCAAAATTGCCAAAAAACTGTTTTGGGTCAGTTGGAGAAGGTGGGTGGCCACCGATATCCACATGGATCAATCCTCCCTCCTTAATAAGCAATGTTCTCCATTGCATTGAGTTCTCGGGGGAGAGGGGAAAGCGATTGCTGAATCTGAATCTTGGTGAGCTACTTGCCTTGCTAGAGACATCGAGCTACTTAGTTTGTTGAAGGTTGTCACGAACCTATGGCTAGAAGGGTTGGACCTTTTTAACCAGTTTGGCTACATGAGGTGACTGTGTGCAGAAGGAATCTTTGCGCTTTTCTACAATCTTGTCGACCTCCTTCTATTGGATAGAAGGTGCTTCTAGCGAGGCTGTAGCAGTTGCAGTGTCCTTCTGTTCCCCTTTTGAACAGATTGTAAAGAAGATGAATTTTGCAGTTTGAGATACTACCTTGCGGTACTGTTTAGGTGGGGCAGTAGTTGGAACTACCTCTGGCATCCTGTAGAGATGACCCCCAAAAGTAACAATGAAACTACGGGGTCGAGACTCATAAATATCATGGCACTTCCACATATATGGTTGGCCCAAGAGAACATCACAGACATCCAATGGGGAAACATCACATAATACCTCATCCTTGAAGGGATGGATGCCATATGACAATCGACACTACTGGATGACACGAAGATCTAGTCCTTGGCAAAGCCACCCGATGTTGTATGGTTGTGGGTGTGGTGTTGTTGACAATCCCAACTGTTTGATGACCTCTGCTGAGATAAGGTTCTTATGGCTTCTGCTATCAACAATAAAATGCAGTGGGGTCCCCTTCACCCACATATGTGAATGGAAAAGGCGCTCCCCCTCTTCTAGATCTATTGGTTCTTTTGGTTGAATTGTTGCAGTCATGACAATAGCAGTGGGGTCTGCGTCGATGATCTGTCTTTTACCATTATTTTCAGAATCAGATTCTGAATCAAGGTTTGTCTCCTTGTCTTTGATTTTGACCACCAATGATTGTTTTGAGATACATTCATCAGTGTTGTGCTAGGGGCTTTTGTGGAAATCACACCATTTTCTGTTTCCGGTGTCCTTTGTCTTCCCGTGGCCCTTCTTTTCCTATGTCTTGGACTGGTTTTCGGGAGACTGTTTGTTAGGGCCGTCTTTATCATACTTTTGTTGTTGCAGATTTGCAGACTCAAACTCCTGTTTGTTCTAGTGCTTAAATTTCTGCTCGATTTTAACAGCATATTGATAATCAACACCAAGTGATGAGATGTCTAGAAAATCCATTTCATTTTGGATGTGTCTGTGTAGAGCCCCATGGTATTTCAGAACCAAATGTCGTTCGGAGTCTTTGATACCCAGTGCATAAGGTATGGAAGGTATTGGTGAACTCTGGAACTGCTTGGCCCCTCTCTTGCGGCAGTGTGGTCCATCTCATGTACTGGTCTGCATAGTTTCCAACAGGGTAATATTGTTCTTTTACTGCATCCACAAAAAAATCCCAAGTGGGCTCAGCTTTGAATATTCCAGACTCCTCTGTGGAACTCTGCTCCCAGTAAGTTTCCCACCAATGTTTGACATGGGGGAGAGCCTTAAGGAGCGCGAAGAAGATCTTTTCTTTGTTAGGAAAATCGTGAATAGAGAAATTGATTTGAAATCGGATCTAGAAGCCTAACAGGGCTTGAAAAATGCTCAAAAATGAAAGTGCTCGGAATGCGACGAAACCTATGCCATTGCATCTGTCTCGTCTTCCTAATTTTGGTGGTATATTTACTTTGTCAAGCGGGCTCCTTATGAACAATATATCGCATTCTGTCTAAAAAGCCAAATAGGTAAAAAAAGGGATGACTATACAGTCCCTATAGTCCACGTGTCATGATGACTATGCAAACCGTACGGTCTGTACAAGTGACGTGGAAGCCTCGGGTGATGACACGTGGCAGAGTGTGACAGGTCGGTTTGGCGTATGGATGGGCCAATGCAGGGGTGACACATGTCACCACTATAAGGGTGACATGTGGCACAGGTGACGTCAGCAGATGACGTGGCAGGCTGACAGGGCAGGCTAACTGGGCAGTACAACAACTAATGCGTGGAAGACATGTGGACCAATCAGTAGCTGACATGTGGCATGTTTTGGTTGGTTGGTTAGGTGCCACGTGGCCTAGTCGTGGGCTGCCACGTGGCACCCCGTGATTGGTTTATTGGTTATGTAAAATTTGGTTATGTCACCGAGGGTCGAACCTGCGACCTCCCCCGTGGGCAACGGACTGGCAAGGCTGGGCTAACCGCCCGCCTGGTCAGTGGTTCTTATTTACCATACAGTGTAATTTTTATTTATGTTGATTGAAAGGTTTAACCGGCGGGAAAAAGGGCTGGGGCTTAGCCCCAGCCCTCGGCATACACCACATAACCATGCAATGGAACTGGGAGTGCACGGGAATAATGGCATAAGGGCTTAGACGTTGGTCCCCACGCCCATACGTAACTGTTGCCCACAAACTAGGGGTTTATCCCTACCAAAATGCAGGGGAAGTTTAAACAGTTGGCCCGTGGCCCTATGCGAACACCACACGACCAGGGGGATAGCGCCAAAAGGGGGGCTAGCGCATAGAACGTGGCCACATGGCCCCCCATATGACTAAGAATCAAGGACACACGCACAAAATCAGGGGCTTATGCCCAATTTTAACTATAAAGTGGGTTTTTATGCCAAATTTTGGTTTTTTATTAATAGTGTGGCTATTTTTAGTTGATTCTCTCCATTTTTGGAGGATATTGGGCATTTTTGGAGCCCAAATTCTTGGAGGAAGTTGGAGATGAGCAACCAACTTCAAAGCTAT
>JASDQU010687646.1:21513-35312 GCA_032191745.1 Picea mariana
AGCCTTTGGCTAGAAAGTCACGGTTAAAGAGTTAAATTTCAGGTTGAGTTTAGGAGATATCATTCAACTGTGGACCATCTTGTTACATGTAGGATCATTGCAGAGGATTTCCACAATACTAAAACCAATATTTTTTGTTGTTTTATTGACTTTAGAAAATCTTTTGACACGATTCCTAAGAAAAACCTTTGGAATAGGTTGGAAGAGATAAAAGTGTGGTTGCAATAAGGTTGTATGAGAACGTTATTTCCAAGTTTAAGAACACCGAGGGCTGGTTGAAAGAGATTAATTGCAATATTGAAGTCAAGCAAGTTTTGTCCCCTACCCTTTTTGGCATATGCATTGACAAGTTAGAAGTTTGCGGAAGAAGCATGTTGTCTTGGCCATACTCTCATATAGTAATTAATCTTCTTCTTTATGCCAATGATATCGTTCTTATGGCGAGGAGTCCCCATGATATTGAAAACCAACTAAGAATCCTCAAGGATTTTTGCTCCAATATGGGTATGACTGTTAATACTGACAAGACTAAGGTCATGATCATTAAATCCAATAAGATCACTTATGATACCTTTGTATACGACAACAACAACTTGGAGGAAGTGACTTCATACAAATATATTGGAATTGATATTCACCACAAGCTTAAATAGAATTATAACATTGAGAAAAGGATTATTGGGGGATGAAAAACTTATTATGGGCTTGAAAACAATTGTAAATAAGCCGATCTTTGGATATGAGATACAATGAAACTCCTCTTTGAGGCTCTTGTTATACTTTTTATTCTTTATGGGTGTGAAGTCTGGGGATGTAGTATCTCTCGTGAATCTTGGAGAAAGATAGAGCAAATACAAAATAATTTTATAAGCTATAATCTCAAAATTAAAGGAAATATGCCCTATCCCATCCTCCTCTTAGAGATAAGCCTCCCCCCAATGAGAGCACAACTATGACGAGATACCTAATGTATAAGAACAAGTTAAACAACATGGAAGACAATAGGCTTCCTAAAATTGCTTCAAAATCAAGTTGTAACCACCATCGACTCAAGCAAGGATGGAATAAAGATGCCCAATCTTGGTTAAGTTATTGGGGAATCATGGAAGACACCATTTTGCAGAATAAGGATACTATTAAAAATATCATCAAATCAAAATTTAAGGAGAAAATGTGGTGTGATAAAGAGTTAGAGGAAAAAAGAAAATCAAGGTATTATAAGGATGTAATCAACCCTAATCTAGAAGATCAAAATATCTCTTTGTTTTGACAAGTGTAAAGAAAAAAATAAACATTGGTAAGATAAGAACAAATTCTCACGAGCTCCATAGTGAAAATGGATGTTGGTCAATTCCTAAAATGTCATGGGATGAAAGAGTGTGTCACCTTTGTGACACTAAGAAGGTTGACGATGAAAACTACCTTCTCTTAGATTGTCCAACCTATACCCAGATTAGATCTCAATTTCAAAATATTTGTCACAGTACCAACCTTCCTAACCTTTTAACTCATCAAAACTATGGTGATATTGGAAAGCTTCTCATAATGCTTTTCAAGCATAGAAACAAAATTCTAAAGAATTGCAAGTAATCCCTTACCCTCCTAAGGTCCGATAGACCAATTCGATCTCATTGGACGTTAATCATCATCATCATCATGAATAATTTTTAATACATTATTAATAACTAAAAAATTGTTAATTTAAATATTAATTTTAAAATATAATATTATTAAAGTAATTATAAATAATTTTTTTATAAATAATGAAATAGATAGAAATTATAAAACATTAATAACATTATAAAATTTAKTCACTCAAAAACTAAATTTAAATAATAAATCCTTAAATTAATGCGATATCAATCTTTTGTGTTACAAAATTAATATTATATAAAATTAGGTAATATATTTTGGGGAAAATTCATAGSGTATTTTTCTAGATTCTTTAAGGCATAAGGCTAAGTCAATCAAATGGTTCATGAATTTAAGTGGATTAAAATTTGAATGAGAGAATAACACTTCATCCCAATCACTTGAACTAAATTTAATTGACACATTGCACAAAACTTATCTATACCATACCTTTAATACTCCACCAAAATAAAATACTCAACTCCAGTACAACTTGAGTGGGTTTAATGGTTAAAGACATGTTTTTCTCCTTATATATCACAAGTGGGGGATAAAGTATGTACATGTACAATTTCAACTTATTAAAAACTTTAACCAAATTATAAAAATCAATTTAAAAAGACATGGGGGACTAGCCTCCTTGAGCCACACCAACCCTTAACATCTCTCCATTTATTTTTTGTCTCAGCAGATTTCAAAAAACATGAGTGAGTCTAATGGTTAAAAACATGTTTTTCTCCTTATATATCACAAGTGGGGGATAAAGTATGTACAAGTACAATTTCAAATTATTAAAAATTTTAACCAAATTATAAAAATCAATTTAAAAAGACATGGGACTAGCCTCCTTGAGCCACACCAACCCTTAACATTTCTCTCCATTTATTTTTTGTCTCCGCAGATTTCAAACGACCAAATTAAAATTAAAATTAAAATTGAATAAAAAATATTTTTTTCCTTTTAATCACTTAAACTACATCTAATTTATACATAATTTTTTTTTACTTATTTCAAAAACCATTTTTTAATATATTATATATTTTAAAAAAATTACAAATTTAAATTGTTTTGTAACCACGGAATTAATGTTTCATCAAAATTAACAAATTAAACAAAACTTGAATTTTTCACAAAACTAAATTAGAAAATGACGAAACAGATAAGCCATTGAATTTTTCACAAAACCAAATTGGAAAAGTAAGCCATTGAATTTTTCACAAAATCAAATTGGAAAATGATCAAAACATAGGCCATGACCCAATCCTGAAGTTCCAAAAATAAGAAAAACTCATTTGAAAAATAATAATTTATCCCAATGCGATAAACCAGATCCGACAGACGCTCTTTTGTTTTAATCGCACAGCATTACCCTTCAAATCTGCGTCCACCCTGCAGGTCCACATCTAAATGTAGCGACAGAAACCTCATGCCCCAACATGCTAAAATTCTTTCACTGCTACACACTGCATTACTCTGCACGCAGAAAAACCACGAGACTGTCCAGTCCTCCATGCCGGAGAATATGCCAGAAAAAATTCATCTTTTCTACCTCTAATAATTGACCCCTCCTCGGATTTTCTCAACTGTTTCCATTGTATATAATAGCGCCGGACCTTCGGTCTGTCGACGAAGTGGCCTCGAATCCCGCAAAGTGAACTCTTGTCATTTTTCCCGTTTGGTTTCGCGAGGCGTGTCCGTGCGTAACATCTGATCGCTCGATCACAGAGCCCGGATCCGACGATATTTGATGGCCATTTGTTCGCTAGCGATCATACAGAATCTCGTTTTTTCTTTTTATACACGTGGTAGAGCATATTCTGATTCTCTTCTCCATCCTCGTCTCGTCTCAGATCCATTATTGCGATTTGATTTGAAATACTAAAGCTTCCAAAGGCCTCTTCCGGGCCCATAAATCAGGATTATTTCGAATATTTGTTGGTGAGCAGAAGGTTTTTTAAGGTTGTTTGTTGGTCTGTAGCAATTGTTGATGCCCAATAGTAATTTTCTCGATAAAATTTCAGTGAAGAGTTCTTGATTATTCTGTGAGAGAAAATGGGCAAGGCTGCTGCGCGAGCAATTTTAGTATTATCTGCTGCTGCGTGTGCTGCGGCGGGTTTCGTTGTTAGGCAGCGGATTGTCAATAGAATTAAATGTAGGCGCGCTGTGGCCGTTCTGGAGGAGTTTCAGCAGAGTTGTGCTACTCCTTTGACGCTTCTCAGAGATGTGGTGGACGCCATGGATGCCGAGATGTTCGCGGGACTTGCTTCGGAGAATGGGAGTAAGCTGCAGATGCTGTTAAGCTACGTGAAGAATTTACCCACAGGGTATTTATATTTCCCCTCTTTCCTACTCCCGCAAACACAAATTACAAGTATCAGATTCATTTCAAATGCATAATGATTATTAGGACCGTGTCTGAATTCAATGTTTATTTTAAGCTTAAGTCCATCTAGTGGTTTTATTGCCTGGCAACATTGAATGGACAATATCTCATCAGAATATGCCATGAAGTAGTGGGGGATCCATGACACCAGATTGCAATTTCTTTGGCTTCACAACCTCAAGATGCATATCAAACCTGGATTTTTGATGGGTTTGTGATAGCATCCGCATTCATTGCAGCCACTGTACTGTCTAAATTCAATGCACGGTTACATAAACACAAATGTCAGGACACTAGATTGCAAATCGCCAGGCTTTACAACCTCAAGATGCATATCAAACCTGGATTTTGATGTGTTTGTGATAGCATCCGCATTCAATGTAGCGACTGCATTGTCTAATTCAATGCACGGTTACATACACACAAACACAAAGTGTTGATGGATCTGTGTTGATAAATCTCCATCCCCTTCGGATCCTCTTGTGTTATCCCACTGTAACATTGGTTTATCCCACTGTCACATTGGTTGTGGTTGTGAGGGTTGGTCCACAGTAATATATAAGTCCCAACATACCATGATCCTTATGTGAATGGGATTGTTGATTGGTTCCCGGGTCAATATTCATGCTTGCTTGGCCCTGTCCTCCTCATTTGTGGGACGTATTATGTGGGTGTGTGTTGAAACAACAGTCCGATATGTCTATGTATACCATGATCCTTATGTGAATGGGATTGTTAATTGGTTCCCGGGTCAATATTCATGCTTGCTTGGCCTTGTCCTCCTCATTTGTGGGACGTATTATGTGGGTGTGTGTTGAAACAACAGTCTGATATGTCTATGTTGTGGTGTCTTGGAATTGCTTCTATAACTATAAAATCCTCCTCTTGGCATGAATATTAACCAACCTAGTTTAGGCTATTGACTGCCCAAGGTGTAGGCAAGAATGGGACTTGGGATGTCCATTAGGCAATCTAAAAGCCTTCTGTTTGAACACATCCTCCATATTCTACCAACATCTTGTCAGCTATGGACATCAATAAAATTGTCTTATGAAGAAGTTACCAGAAATTTGTGTATATTGACATCTGTCTTCTTCTTGGGAGCCTGTATGTGTAGGAAGGATTCTTAGTTTTGAAGGCCCTGGTGCGTTTTGGTCAAGTGGGTTGGTCCACTGGATTGTCAGATTTTATTTGCTCAATTACTACTTGAAGGAACCGGCTTTGTTAGGAGGATTTAATCATTTCAGTAGCTAAAATCTCTAGGCTTTGATCCAGACCATTATCTAGTTTATGAATTTGATTTTGAGTTTGCCAAGTTCAGGATTCAAACTAACTCTGTTCTTATTAGGCACCCATGTAGGCGCATTAGTTTGCCTCTGTGTGCCTCTAGTCATTTTCACCTGTGATGTATTTATAAGCCACCTTAAGGCTTAAATACATTTAGGACTATAATCTGCCTCAAGGCAAATGATTTCCTCAACCTTTGTTTGCCACTACAGTTTCTTAGTTCTCCAACTAATGACATAGTGCTATGATAAGGGTGTCTAAACGATTTTGACACTAAAATCTCCATACAAGAGGATAAATTCACCGCTGGAATGTTCATTCATTTTTTTGTTCTACTTTAGAGTATCCTATACTAATGACAAAAGGACTATGCACCTGGACTCTCTTTGCTTAAAAGAAAAAAACAAAGTCTATCATTTCAATTTTCAACTGCCATAGGCTTTAAAAGAATTGAATGTTGGTATGGGAAGGCAAGGTTTTAGTAAGTTTGGAGGATATCGTTTGCCAATTGTCATGGATCTGTGCTAGTTGACCTTTCAAGTGATATACATATGTTTTTACTTTATATCCAACAGTCCGCAGCCATTTTGAGGCAGGAGCCTTTCCCTAAATTTTCCTATGAAACACTCTTTTCATGATGCAAAGACAGAAGTCATGAAACACTCTTCACATCCATGTTTTAGGGAATGACATATTTGAAATTTTACAGAATTAGGGCCCGTAATAAGAAGATAGAAGCACAATTTTCTTACTACAGCTATTTTCTTTGCTTGTAAAAGTTCAATTATGATTGGGGCCTCCATTGGGGATAGAAAGAGCAACACCTCTGTTGATTTTTGATCACGGAAAAAGCGAATAGAACCTGCACTGTGCTAATCCGCAAGCAATAATCTTCAATGGTGATGAACTTCTATCTCATTTTATTAATATTACATACCACAAGAGAAAGCTTAGCTGTTTTCAAAGCTATTGCAGATCTACATGAGGAGAGGACTATGTATATCTCTCATTCTCCTCCCTTGAAGCCTTTGATCTTCTCAAAGCTTTTGCAAATCGATATCAAGAGTGTACTTTGCATTTCTCTCAGCCTCTTCCCTCAAAGCCTTTCATTTCAGATGCGAAGTGTCATCGTCAGAGACAGTTGGGTGAAGAAATTAATCAAGCTTCTAAGAATAAGCACTGCAAGAAGAATAAAATTAGTGTAAGAGTCCAACTCTCCCCCTTGGTGGTCAGAGAAGATGTCGTCCCCCTTTCTAGAGAGAGAAAATTTAATTGGACCTCCTGTATGGAGATTTTGAGCCCATGAAGTTGTCAAGTGCCTTGCTTCCAAATTGTGGCCAAATTTTGGATTTTAGGCACTCCAAGTGACCTTTCTTATTTATATTGATGTTAGTAGTTACTGATATATTCGGAAGTTGCTTTCTAAAAAATTCCTCTGAATTAGGAGATCCACCTGTTTGTATCGATGATTTTCTTGAATGCCGAAGTTTGTCTTTAAAATAACTAAATGCTGAATCAAACTGAAATAGTATTGTGTAGAAAGTTGAAACCAAAACACCACATATTAGACTACTCTAGCGGTAAGAAACAGCAAGATGCACTAGTCGGAATATCTAAAAGTTTCTTTCACTACATACCAAGTATTAGTTAGTTCTTATGAACTTGACTCATATGTAATTTGGATTTGTTAATGTCATAGGCCATTTTGTGTTATAAGTTAGTTTGGTTCTAACGACACATGTATTTTGAAACATACATGCTCATATCCATATGAAATGCGATTACATTGCTGTAAATATCCAGAGTCTAGACACATTTCCATTGAACTTATTCAAGCTTGTAAATATTCAGGAAGCCTAATAATGAGGCCATCTGTTGATACTTGTTCTAGAGGAATATAACAGTGTTACATGGGGACACAATCCTGCGGGTAGGGGACATGCTTCTGGGATGTGGGTACTCCAAGGGGAACATTCCCCCACGTCCCCTTTTAGGGGTGATTTAAAGGAACACAGTAAGGAATGTCCCCCCCCCAAAAAAAAATAAAAAATGAAACGTCCCCACACTCCCTTTTNAAAAAAACAACAACGAAAAATCTAATAAAATGAATATAAACTTAATCTCAAAAACCCTAAGCAACCTAAGTCGTTGCATTTTGATTTTAGTTCTCATTTTCTCACTGTTCAAATGGTTGAGCCTGATTCCTTCGTGCAGTAATTGAAGAGTCTAGAGGGGCATTGCCTCGAGCGGTTATGCTCCTTTGTCATTTGACCTGTTCTTGCTACTTTTAGTTTGTTTTTGCTTTGATAGACTTGACTCTTTAAGTCTTCAGACATTTAAAATTTTGATGTATAAGATTTTTCATTTCAGTATCATTGTATTTCGTTTTTTCACTTTGTATCCCTGATCTTAAGACTTAGATCTACATCTTCTAATTAAAATTTTTTTCTAGGTATAATGAGAAGTACAATGGTGATAGATGATTTGTGAATCGTTATTAGTATGTTATGTTACACAATTACATATGTCATTTAAGATTTATTATGTTACATGTAATGATGTATGTTATTGGTGCAATGTTATTTTTTTCCAAGGAAGACCTTTCAGGGAAACCCCTGGGCACTTCCCTGCATTTTGTGGATGACACCTAGTGTAAACCTGTCGGCACTGATTATAGCATCTGACATAGTAGGGACATCAAGTGAGGCATGTAATAGAGGAAGCCAGCATGGGGAAACGACCCCAAGACCTCCTACGTGAAGCTCAAAACACTCAATCTCTTGAGCTAGCCAACTGGACTTATTGGTACATTGTTATTTATAAGATTTCGATGATTTATGTTTCAGTTTTCATATATTTTTTATTTTAATTTTTTGGTATTTCGGGTGGGATCCCCTATGTTGAAGACCTCGACGTCCCCTACGATGTTCTGTAGAATTTGGGAGCTGCTTCCACATATCCCCCAGATGCATTCTGCTCCCACACCCCTGCATCCCAGAAACTTGGTGGAACATTGGAATATAACAAGTCTCTTTCATTGTACAACACTCCAATGATACTAGTTTATACAGGAAGAGGCTAATCCCAAAGAATGTGACTTGTATCTTCTCTTTGGCCTTTTCTCTTTCACATACTGTTGATATGAGTTGTTATAACGTTTCACGTTCTGAAGTGCACTTGTAAACATTAGGATTCATTAGATGATTGGTATAAGCTCCTAGGTATGGCGCTTTAACAAGAACTATTATTTCAATTTGTCGTCATATTCTCTTGAGCTTGTGTTGCTCCATCTGTATTTATAATTGATTCTTGGGGGTGGCATATCACACCTTCTGAATCAATTTAAGTGTATGTTTAAATACTATTTTCCAATAAACATGTTATTGTCACTGTATTATATATCTTGTTGATTTCATTTTTTTGGTATTGGATTAGGTTTTTAATATTCTGTCAGACAGAATGAAAGTTGTGTTACTATCAACTGTTGATCTTGAGCTTGTTTAGTTAAAATGCTCTGCTATTGCTTTCCTTGACTGGTTAGTGCAGCAATTTTGGGATTTACTTACATGAAACTTGTTGCATGCTTTCATTGTTAAAGGCATGAAAATGGGCTCTTTTATGCACTGGATCTTGGTGGAACCAATTTTCGAGTCTTGCGTGTCCAATTGGGTGGCATTGAAAGACGGGTTGTTAACCAAGAGTTTGAGGAAGTTCCCATTCCTCCAAATCTGATGGTTAGCACAAGCAAGGTGGGTACTTTGTGGAAGTGCCTATAATTGTTTGTTTGTTTGAGGCAGTCTATCTGTACCTGAGATTCCAGATATGCATTCCATTAAACTGACTGGCATTTGATTGCAGGAGTTGTTTGACTACATTGCTTCTGAACTAGTAAGATTTGTTGCAACTGAGGGCGAGAACTTTCATTTGTCTCCTGGTCAACAAAGGGAGATTGGCTTCACGTTTTCCTTTCCAGTGAAGCAAACATCAATTGACTCTGGCAATCTTGTAAATTGGACAAAGGGGTTTTCTGTTTCAGATATGGTTGGTTTGACTTATATTTTCTTGTGTATATTCTTATTGTCCAGTTATTGTGGTTATCTAAAAGTGACAATTTTAGTATCTAATATTATTTGATTAGGGAGAACTGATGCTTGAGAATTCATTATTTTTGCAGCTAGGAAGTCTTGCTGTATAAACTGCCTGTTATGAACTGTATCTTTTTAAAGTCTCATACATTTCTTGTGTATTATTCCGGTCCATTCTTTCCTAGGGAGGAGTAATGCATCTGGCATGTAATGCTGAACCATAATGAGATAATTTTTTTTCCTTATAGGCGTGCTTTCATGCAAAATATTCTTCTCACTCATTCAAGGCTGATCTGGCTTGAAGACATTTCTGGTCTGGAGTTCCGTGGGTGAGATAGCCCCCAATTTTTATTTAGTTGACTGTGGTGAGATCTTGTAGTTTGCTTGCTTTGAGCTTAACTCCTTTTGTTAAAGCGGACCTGTTCCAGAGTTTTGATAGGTGGACTGAGCTAGCCTTTCTGAAGGATAAATTTCTATGAAGCACATATAGAACAGATAGTATTTATCATGTAGTTTGGATTTGGCATATAGAGAAACCTAAATCAGTCTTGAAACTTGAAAGTCTTAGCTGCAATCCTTTGTTCATGGGCTACTTAGAGTGCCAAAGAATAATTTGTCAACCAGGCAGAAGAGTGAATCTGGATTTTTAAAGTTATGGAGGAGATTAAGAAAAAAATAAGACAGCAAAATTAAAGTCATTATAAAAATTCATCTTCCTTGGTGATCCTACCATAGCTCTAGGTCATTTAAAATTTGGTTTGTGGGAGTGATGTGACATGCAGGACTTCAAATTGTGAGCAGTAGCCAGCCTCTAAACATGAGACAAAGACAAGGTAAATAATAAGATAAATATTCAGTCCAACGAATGACCAAAAAGGTAGGTCAATGGGATTGAAAAAAAGTTCGATCAGTGATAAGCACTTGGAGGAGTAGGTCATTGGGACTGAAAAAACAAATACAATTAGCGATAAGCACTTGGAGCTTGGAGGAGTGCCTAAGGCTACGAGCATAAAATAAGGTAAACTAACTGATACATGAGTTGTGTATGGAATAGCTATTAAATTTCCTAATTCATGATAGCAGATTTGCACTCAAATATTTTACTCTCAGCTCTATAGGAATCAACTCTCAAAGAAACATCCTGTATAGGAATCAACTCTCAGCTGCCCATCCTCTAAAGGAAAGTGACCACCAAACTGCTCCTTTGCTAAAGAAAAGCTGCCGCCAAACTGCTCATCTGCTGGAAAATACTGTCACTAACTTGCTCATCCAATGGAGGAGGATTGGAATGCAAATCCCAACCATATTGCACATTCACTGGAGGAATAGTGCCATTGATTTGTTTGTCTAAAGAAGTGTCGAAAGGAACATCCTGTAAGAGAGAAGAGATGGAAGTACCCGACTCTAAAAAGATCTATCGTAGCTGAAAAGAGAGTAGGAAGATCCAACTCCATATATCTAAGGGGGTTCGAACATAACTGAGAAAGCTCAAATACAAGATAGTGTGGGTGTGTGAATACCCAACATGAATACTCTTGGGAGAGCACAACTGAGAAGGAAGCTTCAATACGATCTGAGAGCTTGGACACAACTGAGAGAGCTCAAATACAATAGGGGTGTGGGAGTTTACGTACCCAACACAGATGAACATGAGAGAGCAAAACTCAGATGGGAGCCCAAGTACAGGATGAGGGTGGGTTAATCAATACCCAACTCCTCATAAAGAGTGGTCGTGGCCAAAATATAGAATATAGGTGCCTGAAATACAAGTGAGAGTTGGTTTGTGGATATCCAACTTGAAAAGATGGTCAACCGTAGCTGAAATAAAGAAGTGAGAGGGTTAATGAATACCCATTTCAACATAATGTGGGCCTTTGTGCACAACATCCTCCCTGAAGATGGATAGGAGGCTAGGAAGAGAAAGCGTTAGATAGCATCATCGTAATGTTAAATGCGGATTGTTTGAAGATAGAACCTTCCCAAAACACCACAGTACCACTACCAACATGGTTCCACAATTGGGTAAAGAGGGATTTTGGATGAATTCTGAAAGAGAGAGCCATTGATGATTGAAGTAAGCTGATCAACTGAAGGAGCACAAAAGATCACAATCTGTTGATAAGATTGAAGTTGCCATTGAAAGTACATCCAAGAGAAACCAAGAGAATGATCTTGCATATAGTATGTCCAAGAAGGAAAAAATATAGTATGTCCAAGAAGGAAAAAAATCACATTGCTGAAGACAAGGATCCACAAAAACGAGTTGATCTACTGAAAGAAGTGAAGAATCATCCATGAAGTCATCAATAAAATAGAGGGAGATAGATCTATGGACTTGTGAGTGGAAATTGCATCAAAGGAGTTGAGAGGGGTCTCCCTTTTGAAACAAGAGGTCATAGGTTTGTGAGAGGCATTATGAGTCACCACCAAATGCTGAGAAGTAGGCCCCACATCACCAACCATTGCATCCCATAGAAAGGTACCAAGATCGGAAATACAAAGGATATCACCAAATAAGGTAGAGTCAAGACTCAATACTAGGAATGTCATCTTTTGAATTAGGCACAACCCGATTTGAAAAGCACACCACCATATGTGTTTTGAAGAAACAAAGAAACACAGTCCATCTGGTCCAGCAAGAGGAAGTGTTCGTGAAGACTTAAAGGGAATGCACTGAAGGGGCCAAAAAGAGGGTTTGAAACCCGACAAAAAAGTTGATCTAGAAGCCCTAGTTCTACAGCCCTTAGGGTAAATGACATTAGTCAATAATGGATACCCCTAGAGGCCCTAAAGAAGAAATAGAACTGCCAAATATAGTCATGCCAAAAATTGTAGTCCAACTCCTAAAAATAGGAAAGACTGAAAATGAAGGGAACTGCTATGAGACTACTGCCAAATATAGTACGTTTAAAAATAGACACTGTTAAAAATAACAACATCTTGCATGTCAATGGAAACAGTCTCATCAGATTCCCTGTTCTGCAAGGAACCCAAATATATGCTGAGAATCAGCATGCGAGCCCTGAAAACCTAACTGCTAAAAATAGCAGTGCCATGAAAATGCTCGCATGTTGCTTGAAATAAGCTCATCGACATCAGAAACCCGCAAGGACCAATAATATGTAATTAACTCTGACATGTGGACCTTGGAACTTTGGCTCCTAGAAAATAGGATAACTGCGAAAAACAACAATTTTCTCAAAATCTGGTGAAAACAACTTTGAAACAAACTCTGCTCATTGTGAAAACTAGATGCACCTGTCAATAGAACCAATTTGATGAGAACTAGTTGGATCTTAACCCTCCAGTTGCACAGGCAAATATGGGGGTTAACACCTCCCAAACCCTTACTTTAAGTGCAAAGCCCTAGCCACAAGTGAAACCCTATGGGTGAATATAGAAAGGCTACCCATTGTCACCTCGGTAGCTCTTTCACTCTCTTTAGGCCGGCTATCCTCTGGCACAAGGGGGGAATCCCTGAAGGCAACTAAGTCCAATGTATGATAAGGACTTGGAATGGTCTCATAGAATTAGGGCAAGTCTGGTTTATAATATTTTCAGCAGTGAATTCCAGATTTAATAAAACAGAAAATAAATGATGGTTTTTGTATTTTTAGGGATGGTTGAAAGGAAAGACAAGTGCCCAAATCCAAATTGGGCATATGGGATCAAGAGGACAGATTTAGATGGCTGTTTTTAATGAGTAATTAGGCCAAACAAAGCTGGAAAATGCATACTACAGCCAGCCTAATATTGCTATAATCAATGCAGAATTTTTCCTTGAAAAATCCTTACAAGAGATGCACCTTTAGACTTGTTTACTAGGTTGTGTTTTACTATGAAGGAAACTTCTGCAACAATTCTAGAAGATGATAGATGCAACAATGACACATTCATAAACAAAACATCAAAGAGATTAAGAGAGGAAAACCCACACCTAATTCCTTCAATTGGAGATAAGTAACCCTTCAAAAATAGCCCTTGAAACAAATTCTTTGCATGTAGTTTTCAACATTAATATTCAGCCATGAGAAATTTCAAACATATGCCTCACATGAACAAGATTGAACCCTTAAACTTTCTGATAGCCTTTAATAGATCTTCAACAATTAGCTCTCAAAAAGTTTACCACACTTTCAACAACCATTACAACTAGGAGGAGCTTCTCTTATATAGAGTTCAAACTCAAAACCTCCTCAAATTAAACTTCCATGTGTGAGATCCTAGATCTCTCCTAGGAAAACATAAAAAATGAGTATCTCCTAACTAACTCCAAATGAAAAGTTAAACAATGCATAAAAATTGAGAAATAAGTGGTGGCTATACCACGTCTCCTCCTGATGGTGGATCTCTCCCTCATCTAGGGTATGGAACCATGCAAAACTTCTCAAAAGGCACTTATGGCTTCTCCA
>JASDQU010687647.1:7699-18578 GCA_032191745.1 Picea mariana
ATCTATCTTAGTATCCAACTTAGCTTCCATTGAATCCATCTTAGTATCCAACTTAGCTTCCATTGAATCTATCTTATTTTGTAGTTCATTTATGTCCCTATGCATTTCTTCACCTTCATCAAGAGTCCAAGTAGAATTTTCTGGAGGCTTATTTGGTGTAGAAGTTCCCTTTTTGGATGGCATGTTGGCCAAGTATCACTTTTGAACCTTGATTTTGAGGTGGTTCTGCTAGACAATATTTCTTCTGTTGTATCTCCCAAGTTTTAGCCCTTTTAGGTATGAAACTTTCTTTTATGTATTTCCCTGATATTACTTCTCTGCAATGCCACAGGTCTGATCAAAATTGGATGTTCCAATTGGAATTTATGGTAACTTCCCCACAACTTGTCGAGTTTTGGCCTTTCCAAGAGATCTCAATTGTATAGTGTGCCCCGCACAAAATAATTGATATAAAATTCTGAAACTCGCACCAGAAATACTGCAGACTATCCGTGATCCAATGCAACCAGTTCCACACAATTGGGATACTCTAGGAAGAAGTTATGATTGTTTTACCCGGAACACCTTCTTGATACTAGTCAATAGGACTAGTCAGATACCCTATCTTACACAGGGTGTATATACAAATTTAAGATGACCCAGAAGCTGAATTTTTTTCCACAGATACCTTACTAATTTCTATAAATATCCCCTGGATCTCAGGGTTTGAAATGTTATAGAAAAGGTTTTATAGCTAAAATTCCGCAATGACTCAGTTCAAGACGATTCCAGAACCCTATCTTGTACAGGTTGTATCTCCGAACGTATAAGGCCTTAGGAGCTGAATTTTGAACCCAACGTACCTTGATCTATCTACTAAATATCTTCCAATCCATTCCTTCTAAAACATTGTAGACAAAAAGTTATAGAAAAAATTCCAAGGTGTCTCAGATGTAGCAGCGAAACCCCAAGACCTTGAGCTCTGATACCATATGTAAGAACCAAATATCAAAATAGCATAGAAAATCCTCAGAAAAAGTACTCAACGCCTTGAAAAAGAGAGAATTTCAGATAATAATCCTCTTTGAGGGGGCAACTTCCTTTTACCCCACTTAAATGTTCAAGTACAAGATGATTCAAAATGAAAATGTCTCCTTGGTATATATAGGAGACTAGGAGGTATAATTACAACTAATGGCCTAAAGCCGACATAAATAAAATAACATTACTAATATAATATGCCCCAATTAAGGGGTAATGAGCCAATATAAGGGCTATACAAATTAAGGGTCAAAGTTCTCTCTAAATAATAATTGTTAACTATATTATATATTACAAACTATTATTGTAATGATATATCACCTCATACTACGAAAAATGGTGTATTACCTTGTATATCCCTAATGGGCCTAACAATTAAGAATGTGTATTTCCTCTGGAAGTCAAAGATTTGAATGTAAAATAAAGTATGAATTATGTACACATTCATAATATAAACAATCAAATTATTACATAAGAATCCCTTGTCCCACAACCAAACATGTCTCAAACACTAATTTAACAAAATTAAATTATTATTATTTATAAAATATTAATTCCACATTAATATGAAAAAACTCAATAACACTATACTTTTAGTAATAATTTGATTCATCCAACATAACTTATCAAGTGATTTTTTATAATTAATACAATGTGATTTATTACAAAATTTTATTAAACAATTCATATCTCATAAGGTGAATTAAACATGTAAAATGTCCCAGGCTCCCCTAACCATTTTTTACATTATATTTGTATAGTTAGGAATAAAAAATATGTTATCAGGGATAGAGGCAAGGAAGGTAATAATAAATAGGAATTTGGTATACTACAGATCCTCTCATGGAACTATCATGGTTTTCCATGGAGCAAAGGGCATATTTTAAGTCAAATCCTAAGTGAAATTGATATTGTATTTCTACTTGAAACATGAGAGCATGAAGAATCTAAGGTCCCTAATATTGAAGGGTATTTCTTGTGGTCAACATGGAACAAGAAATCCTTCCACAGGGGGCTCAGAGGTAGAGCTCACTACATAAAAATGAACATGTATTCTTGCATTTGGCTTCATAAGAAAGACCCTAAAGATCAATACATATAGATGGATATTTCAGATATTAATGCTTATATTTATATAGAAGTTTGTTACTTTTTTCCTATAAATTTTACTTTTTATAAGAAAAATAATTTAGATATTGTCCCTACAAAAACTTAGAACAAGATATCTACAACCTGATAAATGAAGGTAGTATCCTCCTGGTATGAGACTTTAATGTTATAATTACAACTAATCAAGTTATTTTTCTAAGTAATGATTCCAACCCTAATCCTCTTTGGCTATATGAGGACCTTGTTTTCTCTAACAAGTACAAAAGAAACTTTGAAGACCTGATCAAGAATGTATGTGGTACCTGGATAATAAAGCTTTGTAGTTATGGATATCTAATAATATGCAATGGTCTAATGAAGTGTCCAAATTCTAACCAGATGACTTGTATCCATGGGATGGGAAATAGTGTCATGGACTATGTGATATCAAATATCCCCATATACAACAAAATCGTAAATTTTATCTTTAAAATGAAAACGAGCCTAACTTCGATCATAGGCCTCTATTTCTAACTCTGGAATTTGTCATGCACAAAAGCTCCAATGAAGAAAACTATGGTAACCAAAGGAACTTTATTTTTGATAAAAATAAAGTTGATATTTTATATTAGTACACTTAAATAATGAATTAAATATCCCATCGTATAAGAATAACATTCAAGACATCTGGTGAAGGAAGAAATTGAGGTCCCGAAGATCAATGAACACAACATGTTCGATCCTTAGACTCGTGGGTTATTTGGCCCACTCATGGAATCAACAAGTCCAAGGAAGCAATAAACCTAAACAATCAACGTCATCACTATGCCATGATTCACACACAGAGTTTATTTCTCTATCCACTGCCCTGAGTTCATAGAAACTTCATCAATTTCGTTTAGGTCCTCGATCTCCTTTTCAGCACCTCATCTCATGTTGTCCTGATTTTAGTTGTAGGCTCTTTTAACAGAGTTTCGCAAGCTCAAAAATTAATTTAGCACTAAAAATTTAACCATCGCCCCCTTTAACATTGGCTCCCATTAATTCCTTCACGGAACCAAGGCTAGTCCTCAAACTAACCCCTTTCTCCACAAGACCATGTTCTATGACCACATAATGGAACCAAACTCTAAGCTATCAGAGTATTTTATGTTCAGAGTGTTTCCAAAGCAGTAGGGGTAAGACACTTCGATGGGTCAAAGTTGAGTACTTTGATAGGTTGGAGTTGAGGACTCCGATGGAACGGTTCTGACCTATGCCCAATCACAACCATTAGTTCTAGATTCCAATGGATGAATGGATATTCTCGTCGAATTATTCACTATTTAAAGCTCTGATACATGGTGAATATGAACCATAGGTTCTCCTGTCCATTGGATGGCTCATATTCAACCCAAAGAATTCCAATGATCATTGCCATAATGATACATTTTAGGCCTTTTATCTTCCCACTAAGTGGATGACTAGATCGTGACTTCCCATGATATCAGTTTAAAAGTTGGATCATCGTTGATCCCTTCAGTGATCGATGATTGATCTTCCTTCTCCGATATAATATGAGTATTCTAATTTCACTCCGTTATGCATCAGACCTATAATTCAAATTCATTACTCCTGCACATTCCACTGAGGATTTAACTAGGTTTATAAACACAGGTTCACACATGAAGTCACATGGTATTAAACCTCAAAAAACATATACATATAATGTACACTATTCCATTAGATTGAGATCAGCATTACATAACACAACCTATATGGGCCAAGACGCACTCTCAGTTGAGTTTACATTATGAATGGCCACCCCCTTTCTCATGCCTGTAGGCTATATTTATAACAAGAAAAATACAATAAGGATTGGATCATTCTAGATCCAATCTGTCCTCAACAGATTGCTAGTTTTCCTAACAACACCCTTAAAACCTACTAACAAATACTTAACACGAAAATTATGAAACAAACACTATCACTTTAAAAAATTTTAGAGGAAATATAGTCCTCTTGGCCACATCACGCCTTCTGGAATGTTCAAGAATTTAAACTTTGACTTGGGGTAGTTTGTCTCATGCATCAAACTCCCTGGGTTAAAATGTTTCATGATCTCGTGATTATGTTCTTCATTGCTTCTTCCATATTCACTCTTTGGTCTTCCTTCTTCCTCAAGCATCATACGTTGGGTTTATCCATACCGAACAATGAGCTACAACTAATCCTTTGTAGCAAGCCTCCACACCTGCTACCCAATACCTCACCAAGATTATTCCTGAGCTCTGGCCTTTGGTATTATAGGTTCTCTCTCTTTTGGAACCTTCTAAGCACTCCTCTACTCTACACTTTTGCACCTACCCACTTCATGCAAAGACATCTTTTCATTCTCTAATACCATTTTAATAAAGGAAGAAATCGGGGTCCTAAATATCAATGAACACAATAGGTTGATCCTCAGGCCTATGGGTTATCTGGCCCACTCATGGAATCAACACGTCCAAGGTAGAAATAAACCTTAGCAGTCATCTTCACCTATATGCCCTAATTCACACACTAATTCTATTTCTCTATCAATTGCCATGAATTTCATAGGAACTTCATCAATTTCACATAGGTCCTTGATCTCATTTTCAACACCTCATCTTGTGTTGTCTTGATTTCTATCGCAGGCTTTTTTAACAGATTTTCACTCCCTTGAAAATTGATTTAGCGCTAAACATTTAACCATCCCACTTTAACATTGACACCCATTCCTTACTTCACAAAACTAAGGCTAGTCCTCGAACTAATCCCTTTCTCCACAAGACTATGTGCTATGACCACAAGCGAGAACCAAATGCTAAGTTATCAGAGTCTTTTCTGTTCAGAGTGTTTTGAAAGAAGTCGAGGTAAGACACTTCGATGGGTTGGAGTTAAGTGTTGTGATAGGTCGGAGTTGAGGACTTTAATGGAACGGTTCCAACCTATGCCCAATCACAACCATTGGTTCTATATTCTGATGTATGAATGGATCTTGTCGTTGGAGTAGTCACTATTTAAAGTTCTAATCCATGGTAAATTTGGATTGTAGGTTCTCCTCTCCATTGGAGAACTCAGATTCAACCCAAACAACTCCAATGATCATATCCACGATGATACATTTCAGGCCATCGATCTTCCCACTAAGTTGATGGATAGATCGTGACTTCCCACAATATTAGTTTAAAAGTTGGATCATCATCGATCCCTTCAGTGATCGACGATCGATCTTCCTTCTTCGATAGAATACCAATATTCTAATTTTGTTGTGCATCAGACCTGCAATTCAAATTCATTACTCCTACACATTCCACTGAGGATTTAATAGGGTTTATACATAGAGGTTCGCACACAAAGGCATGTGGTGTTAAACCTCACAAAAAATATACATAGAATCTACACTATTCCATTAGATCAAGCTCAACATTACATAACATGACCTCTCTGGGCTAGGCCTCCCTCTCGACTGAGTTTACATTATGAATGGTCACCCCTTCATTAATTCATGTATTCTATATTTATAACAAGAACAATACAATAAGGATCAGATCATTCTAGATCCAATATGTCCTCAACAGATTGCTAATTTTCCTAACAACACCCTTAAAACTAGCTAACAAATGCCTAACACAACAATTATAAAACAAACTCTATCACTATAAATTGTTTTAGAAGAAATCTAGTCCTCTTGGCCACATCATGCCTTTCGGAATGTTCAATAATTTCAACTTTGAATTGGGGTGGTTTTTCTCTTGCATCAACATTTATCATAATTTTACTAAAACCCTCTCTACTTCTATTAAAAAATTCTATATTATCGAGGGGTAATCTAAAAAGAAAGATAGGACAACCATCCCTTGGTATGAAAATGGCTAGAAAATTGCTACAAAATYCATTAGGGATGTCTCTAATGAGTCCTTGAAATTGAATAAGATAAAAGATACAAATCCCTCATTAAAAGGAAGAAAAGGCACTAAATAATAGAAAACAAGAAAATCTTTTTCACCTATCAAAGCTACATCCTAAAATATTTTAGAGGCRAATTTTAACTTTTAAAACTAAAAAAAAATATGATTCCCCTGAAGAACTAAAACTCATATCTCAAAGATATTTATGAATCRTCTATTGTTGTGGACAACATTCCAAACATTTCTATAGAGGATGAAGTKTTTTCTATAGAAGACATAAATTTTGGAGTTAAGTGACTCAGAGAATCGGAGTCTAAYGAAATTGAAGGCTACCAACCTGAAATCTTAAAAAATGAAGGACCTACCCTCATACCTCACATACAAAAGATCTTCAATTTAGCAGTCAAGCATGACTTCCCTAAACATTGGAATCAAAGCCTCATTATTCCTATCTTTAAAAATGGGGATAAAATTAGTCCCTCTAATTATAGAACCACTATGATTACCCTTTCTTATCCAATCTATGCGAAATTATTTTGGAAAATAAGATTAGTGTATGGATTGAAAGCCATGGAAAAAGAGATGAAGGAAAAGCTATATTTAGAAGCTATAATTCAATTTTGGTTCATCTTGTTACACTTACGAACATTGCAAAAGAGTGTCATGATAATAAAACCAATATCATTTTTTGTTTCATTGATTTTAGAGAAGCTTTTGACACAATGGGTAGGACTAACCATTGGAATAGTTTAGAAGAGATAAACGTTCCTTCTAAGCTGAGAGATACTACAATAATCCTATATGAGAGTGTTATTATGAAGTTTAGGAGCATTGAGGGTTGATCAAAAGAAATTAACTAGAATATAGGAGTCAAGCAAGGTTGTACCATGTCCCCTACCATGTTCAACATATACATTGATAAGTTAGAATATTGGTTGGAAGATGTCAGTTGAACAAGCTCGAATATTGTTTTTATAGTCATAATCCTTATTCTTTACTATGGTGATATTGTTTTTATGGAAAGGAATCTATATGATCTCAGTAAACATTTGAGAATCCTCCTATACTTCTTCTCTAGTATGGATATGACTAGAACACTGAAAAAATGAAGGCTATGATAATCAAATCCAAAAAGATCAGTTAGGTTTTTTATATCACAACAATACCTTAGAGGAAGTGCCTTCATATAAATATCTTGGAATCAATATTCATCACAAGATCAATTGGAACTATAGTGTTGAGAAAAGGATAAATGATTGGTGGAAAGCTTATTATGGACTTGAAAACAAGTGCAGATTAGAAAACCTTTGGATGCAGGATAAGAAAAAGATCCTCTTTGATACTCTCATCACATTAGTTATCTTATATGGATGTGAAATTTGCAGATCTAGTATCTCTAGAGAATATCAAAAAGAAATTTATAACTTATAATATCAAAATTAGAAAAATATAGAGAAGATCCAAAAACAATTATAACTTATAATCTCAAAATTAAAGGCAATACACCCTATGTTATCCTCCTCATCGAAGTGAGCCTTTCCCCTATTGAGTGCATTACGGTGAGTAGGTACTTAGCGTATAAGAAAAATATAAACAACATGGATGATAAGAGTTCCCTGATCTAGGTGGATATTATTGGCTACCCACCTATTCCACTTGCACAAAATACAGTTACTCACCTTGGCAGTTTTTCTACATCTTTTTGGGTCCTAGTCTTTTGGGGCCATTTTGAGGATATAAATGACGTTTTTTTTTTTTACATTTGGTGGCACAAGAAATAGCCATATGCTTTGGCTTGAACCTGATTGAAATTTGTTCTTCTTGACTAAAAATTTTCAACAAGCTACCGTTCTCCCCAAATGGAGATCATATGCAAAAGTTATGCCCTCGATAAGTTGACATATAAACTACCACCATCGGGGCCCATAAACCTTTTGGTGCTTCATATCTCGGGGTTAGGTTTTTGGATGTTTAGGGTTTTCTCGTTTATCCTTTATGTTAAAAATTCCTTTGGAGCCTCATTGTAATCATCTTCTTGAAAATGAGCATAATCATCACATCTCTTCTCGGAGATAAGCTACCACCATTCTAGTGAGTTCATTCACTCAATATTTTTAAAGTTTTTGTACATTTCTTTCATTAATAGAAATGATGTATTATTGTATCTCTGTGTTTCTTGCAATATCTATATGTATTTCCTTATTTTATATCCTCCTTCATTTCATTCTCAAAATAATCTGAATCAGTGGTATCAGAGAATGTTTTTCCTTKTCGTTTCTTAGTGCATGTCCCCAATGAGGTCAGGGTATAGAGAGTTGGGTCTTGAGTTAGTTTCTCTTGAGGACAACTATCCCAAGTGGGCTCCCATGGAAAAAGAAAATAGAGACGAGGGAGAAMAATATTMTATTCATTTGTTGCTCGAGGAATCCCTCACGTGATAGAGGGATGAAATCATGGAAACATTTTTCCAAATCCTTCGACGACTGTCAATAACAACATGTGTGTCTTCATCAAGAAGCTAGTTTGGAGGTGCCACCCCTTTCAAGGTACATGTTAATTTTGATATTCTTGTGTTTGAAGGTCCGATAGATGTAGATTCTTTGGAAAAGTGGTTAAATCTTCCAGATTATTAGTTCTTTATCTTCAATTTTTTTGAATGGGAAAAGATCACCTTCACACTCCTTAAGGCTGCCCCCCCCCATGTCAAAAATTGGTGGGAAACATTTTTTGAGAAAATTTCCACAGAGGAGTCTGAAATTTTTGAGGCCGAACCTACTTGGGAATATTTTTGGATGGTGTCAAAGAATAATACCACCCTGTTGGAAACTATGATGACTGATACATGAGATTGACCACACTGCATTAAGAGAGGGACCAAATAGTGTCGGAGTTCACAAATACCTTACATACCTTATGCACCAAGCTGGGTATCAAAGGCTCTAAGTGAAATCTAGTTCTAAAATACCATGGGTGTCTACACATCTATATCCAAACAAAAATAGAGTTTCTAGATATCTCGTTACTTGGAACCACTTATCAATATTCTATCAAAATCGAGCAGAAATTTAAGCAGCGAAATAAGTGGGACTCTGCAAATCCACAACACCCAAAGTATGGTAACGAGAGACCTAACTCACAAAACAAATCAACTCAAGAAAACTAGTTCAAGCTGCAGGAAAAGAAGGGTAACAAGAAGACAAAGAAGGAAACTGGGAAGTGGTGTGACTTCCGAAAAATCCCTTGGCACAACACCGATGAATGTTTCTAAAAACCATCATTGGTGGTCGATCTCAAAGAAAAAGAGTTGATCCCTAACTCATAATCTTATTCAGAAAATAATAAAATAAAACATATCATTGGTACAGAACCCACTGTAACCATCGTGACCACAACAATCCAACTAGAAGAACCAGAGGAGCCCGAGGATGGGGAGCGCCTCTTCCATTTACATATGTGGGCGAAGGGGACCTCACTGCATTTCATTGATGGTAGCAGAATCCAAAATAACCTAATCTAAACAGAGGTTGTCAACCAATTGGATTTTACAAAAACACCACACCTGCAACCATACAACATGAGGTGGCTTGGGGACAAGATCTCCATATCAACCTACAGTGTCACCTATCTTATGGCATCAATCCCTCCAAGCATGAGGTACTATGTGATGTCACCCCACTAGAAGTCTACGATTTTCTATTAGGATATCCATATATGCAGAAGCGTCATGTTGTTTATGAGTTTCGACCTTGTAGTAAAATTGTTACTCTGGGGGGTCAACTCTATAGGGTACCATAGGTAGTTTCGACTACTATCCCGAAAAAATAGTGACATAAAGTAGTCTCCCATACGAAAAAGTTTATATTCTCCACAATCTGGTCATAAGGTGAACAGAAGGACACTACAACCACTGCATCCTCGATAGAAGACCTGTCCATCCAATAGAAGAAGGCCGAAAATATTTTAGAAGAGCACAAAGACATTCTTGCTTCACTTACAAGGGTGCCTCTACACTGCCCAGTCAAGAAAATTTATAATAGATCCCTTCATACTCTTCAGGATGCATTTTCACCGAAAAATTCCTCCCACGCTTAGGTAGATCATAGAACTATATTGGTTGAATATCCCACACTTAGGTAGATCATGGAACTATATTGGTTGAATATATTGAACCCCTCCAACAATAGGTTCATGACAACCTTCAACAATCTAAGTAGGACAAATTCTTTAGTAAGGCACACAACTCACTAAGGTTCAAATTCAACAAATCTTCCTCATCTCCTACACGAACTTGACGCAATGGGGAGCATTGCTTCCTAAAGGGGGAGGAATGATATAGGTGGATATCAGTGGCCATCCACCTATTCCACTAGCTCAAAATATAGTTTTCCACCTTGACAATTTTTCTACATTTTTCTGAGTAATAAAATTTTGGGGTCGTTTTGAGGCCCTAATTTTTTTTTTTACATTTGGGGGCCCTAGAGATAGTCATAGGTTCTTGCATGGGCCCAGCCATAATGTGTTCTTCTCATATATACCTTTCCAATGAGCTATCATGAGCCCCAAATGGAGATCGTATGCAAAAGTTACAATCTCGGGAAATTGTCGTATCAACTACCCCCATCAAGGCCCACAAACCTTTTGGTACTTCATCTCCCCAGGTTAGGGTTTTGGATGTTTAGGGTTTTCTCATTTATTATTTATGTTAAAAAGGCATTTGGAGCCTCATTGTAATCATATTCTTGCAAATGAGTGTATTCTTCACATCTCTTCTGAGAGATAAGCTGTCACTATTCTAACAAGTTCAGTCACTTTGTATTTTTACAGTCTATGTACATTTCTTTCATTAATAGAAATTG
>JASDQU010687647.1:25629-44084 GCA_032191745.1 Picea mariana
CCAGCCACTTCCTTTGACCGGTCCAACCTAATAGGCTCCTAACTTCTATCTTCTCCTTCTTCGACACAATTTTTTCCCCTAAACTCCTTGTATTCTACATTTCTTTGTCTCCTCACCCCTTTTTCCATCTTTTATTATCTTAGCTTCCCTGTTTTCCCCTTTATCTTCCTTTCCTTTATTCTAAAATTTTCTCTCCTTAAGATTTACTTATCTCTTTAATTAATTTATTTTGAATCTCCCTAATTTATTTCTATTTTTCTCCTTTACTACTCTAATATCATTTCTCTCCTTCT
This sequence comes from Picea mariana, assembly GCA_032191745.1. NCBI lineage: Eukaryota > Viridiplantae > Streptophyta > Pinopsida > Pinales > Pinaceae > Picea > Picea mariana. The sequence continues at coordinate 25,923 of JASDQU010687647.1, forward strand.
CTCTAATTAACTAATTTATTACTCATCAACCTTATTACCTTATTTTACATAGATTAATACTATAACACTGTCTCCCCCATCTCTTGGTCTCCTTCATTTCCCTTATTTTATTACCTTATTATTTCAATTTTATTTAATTCTATCTTATCTCAATTTAATTTAATACTTTATCTTGTTTTAACACTTTACTATGCCATTCCAATTTATTCCTTTATTCCAATTTAATACTCTAGTATTTTAATTATTTATAATTATTTTATTTAATTAATACTTTAAAACTTCATCATTATATTATTAATTACCCTCTCTCCTTCTTAATATTTTATTTATTCCTTTTCTATTACTAACAACATCGTTCTCCCCTCCTTTATCTATTCGTTATGTAGTTGAATACCTTATCTTTATTTTATTTTATTAATTATTCTTTCTATAATTGAATATTTTAATTAATTATTTTTTCTTTATTGTTTACCTAAATATTTTATATTATTATTCTCCAATCTCAACAAATCTCATTAATTTTACTTGTTGATTTACCTAATAACAACAACTAACTTCGATCCATTAACATTTATTTTTTTTCTATTATTTATTTACAAACTTCAACACTCTTTTACAGCCTACCAACTTATATCCTTGATGATGGGTGGAGTGTCCACTCGAAATGTTGGACATTTCAAAACTCCACACATAGTTTCGATCCAAATGTTTCTCTAGCATTATGACTAACTGTGAAAACATGCATACTCAAATGTTCTCTTTTTGTATGAAATGTGCATATATGAATGAGACAACTTGGTATGTATAAGTTTAGTTGTTTTTTGAATGAAGAGAACACCCTACTCCAGTTGCCTATTTTAAATTCTATTATATATCAATTTGTATAGCAACTTGTGTTTTGAGATTCCATGAAGAAGGAAAGAAAAAGACACAACACCCTCTATGTCCAACATCTATTGCCAATATTCTATCAAGATACCAACTCTCTTAAAGAAGTTCTTTACAAAAACATTTTCATAATATTTTTAAACTTGTGACACCTCCTAAATGAACTCACAACAATGATATTTCATATTATTGATATCTAGACTCAAATATTACAACATCGACAACAAATGTTCCACAAACATACACAAGACATGTAACAATAGGATCATTATATTTCATAACTGGTGGATAATCTTGATGATATAAATGTTCATATCCCTTCATTTGCAACTTCTTCTAAAACACACTGGGACCCTAAAGTAACACTACCCCAATTTTCTAGTGCGCTTGATGGGGAGCAAGAAGATAACTGGGTTAAAGAATTATCCTCATATTTTAAATAAAAGAAGGAGCTATTCAAATGATAAAATTTCATTAGAAATATTGATTTAGGAGAAAATTGGTGGCCACCCACCTATTTCACTGGCTCAAAGTAGGGGTTTCCACCTTGGTAGTTTTTCTACATCTTTTCAGGTCCTAAACTTTTGGGGTCATTTTGAGGCCCTAAACAACATTTTTTTGGGCCTGCCACAGTCACACAGTAGGCTTTGCCCAAAGTGTGAAGGAAAAATGTGTAGTCCTCGGATAGACCTTTCAAACGAGCTATCATGCATTCCAAACAAAGATCGTATGCAAACGTTACGCCCTTGGGAAGTTGACATACCAACTTACCCCATTGGGTCCCACATGAATTTATCCATTTCGTCTTCCAAGGTTAGGGTTTTGAATTTTATTTATGTTAAAAAGGCCTCTAGAGCCTCATTGTAAACATAATCATCTTCTTGCGAATGAGCATAGTGATCAAATATGTTCTCAAAGATAAGCTACAACCATTATAGCGAGTCATTCACTCTGTAATTTTACAATTTATGTACATAATATCATTAATAAAATGTGCATTATTGTATCTATGTGTTTATTGCAATATCTTTTTATATTTCATTGTTATATCTCTTCCTTCATTTGGTTCTCAAAATAATCTTGATTAGTGGTATTAGAGCATGATATTCCTTGTCGTTTCTTAGTGCATGCCACCGTTGATGTCACGGTATAGAGAGTCGGGTCTCGAGTTAGTTTCTCTTGAGGACAACCTCTCTCTCCAGCCCAAGCGGCCTCCCATGGTGGAAGAGAAGAGAGACGTAGGAGAAGAATATCCCATCAAGTTGTTGCTCGTTGAAGCGCTCACCCAACTAAGGAACGAGATGTTGGAGAAATTTCCCCAAATTCTTCAACAATTGTTGACAATAACAAACACATCTTTATCAAGCATCCGCTTTGTAGATGCTACCCCATTCAAGGTACAAGTTAATTTTTATATTCACGTATTTGAAGTTCAGATCGATGCGGATGCTTTGGAAAAATGGTTAAATTTTCTAGAAGGTTATTTCTCTATTCACAATTTTTTCGACAGAGAAAATATCACCTTTTCACTCCTTAAGGATCTCCCCCATGTCAAACATTGGTGGGAAACTTACTGGGAGAAAATTTCCATGGAGGACTCTGGAATATTTGGGGCCGAACCCACTTGCGATTTTTTTATAGATACAATCAAGGAACAATATTTCCTTGTGGGAAACTATAACAACCAATACATGAGATGGACCACATTGTATCAAAAGCGAGACCAAATTGTGTCGTGCACAAATACCTTCCATACCTTGCGCACCAAGATGGGTATCAAAGACTCTAAGCGACATCTGGTTATGAAATACCATGGGGATCTACATAGGTACATCCAAACCGAAATGGATTTTCTAGACCTCTCATCACTGGGAGTCGCTTATAGATATGTTGTAAACATTGAGAAAAAGTTTAAGCAACAGAACAAGCGGAAATTTGGGTTTGCAAATCTGCAACAACCAAAATATGGTAAAGGAAACCCTAACTCATAGAACAACCAACCTCAAGACAACCAGTCTAAGAAGAAGAAAAAGAAGAGAAACAGGAAGAATAAGAAGGACACTGGGAAGTGGTGTGACTTCCACAAAATCCCTTGACACAACACCAATGGATGTTGCTCAAAAAATTCATTGGTGGTCGAGCTCAAAGAAAAAACATCGAGCCTCGACTCGAACCCCAATTCAGACACTAATAAAAGGAGACAAATAATTGATGCAGAACTCACTGCTAATGTCGTGACCACAACAACCCAACTAGAAGAACCAAAGGATCCTGAGGATGGGAAGCACCTTTTCCATTTACATATGTGGGTGAAGGGGACCCCGTTGCAATTTATTGTTGATAACAAAATCCAAATGAAACTCATCTCAGTGGAGGTTGTCAAGCAGTTGGATTTGCCAACAACACCACATATGTAACCATACAACATCAGATGGCTCTTCCAGGGACGAGATCTTCGTGTAAGCCCGCAGTGTCTCCTTTCATACAACATCAAGCCCTTCAAAGATGAGGTACCGTGTGATGTTTCCACACTATAATTCTATTATGTTCTATTAGGCCAACCATATATGTGGAGGCGTGATGTTGTTTATGAGTCTCGACCCTGTAGCGCCATTGTTACTTTGGGGGGTCAACCCTATAGGATACTAGAGGTAGTTCTGACTATTGTACTGACAAAACAGTGTCGCAAAGTAATATCTCATACTGAAAAGTTTATCCTCTTCACAACCTAGTCAGAATAGAAGGAAACTGCAACCACTGCAGCCTCTGCCCAAGAACCTTCTATCCAACAAAAGCAAATCAACAAGATTGTAGAAGAGCACCAAGATATTGCTACTGCACCTACAGGGGTGCCTCCAATCTTCCCATTCAAACCAAGTTATCATAAATCCATTCATGTTCTTCATTATGCATATTCATTGGCATGGTCCTCCCACACTTAGGCAGATCATGTAGCCAGATTGGTTAAATAGATCCAACCCCTCCAACAACAGGTTCATAATAGCCTTCCACAAGCTAGGCAGAACGACTTCTTCAACAAGGCAAGCATCTCACCAAGGATCAGATTCAACAAAGTCTTCCTCGGGGACTTGATGCAATGGATACCATTAATTCCTAAGGGAGGAGGATTGATCCAGGCAGAAATCGGTGGCCACCCACCTATTCCACTGGCTCAAAATAGGGGTTTCCACCTTGGCAGTTTCTCTACAGCTTTTTGGGTCCTAAACTTTTGGGGGCATTTTGAGGCCCTAAACAACATTTTTTGGGCCCGCCACAGTCACATGATACGAATTATCTAGATTGTTATGGAAAAATGTGTATTCCTTGGATAGACATTTTAAATGAGATATCGTGCACCCCAAATGAAGATGATATGCAAACGTTACGCCCATGGGAAGTTGGCATACCAACTTAGCCCATCGGGGCACACATAACTTTTGGCGTTTCATCTTCCGGGGTTAGGGTTTTATATTTTATTTATGTAAAAAAGGAATCTAGAGCCTCATTTTAAACATCATCATCTTCTTGTGAATGAGCATATCCATCACATATCTTCTCAAAGATAAGCTGCCACCATTCTAGCAATTCATTCACTTTGTAATTTTACAGTTTCTGTACATTCTCTCATCAATACAAAATGTTCATTATTGTATATATGTGTTTATTGCAATATCTATGTACATTTCATTGTTATATCTTTGCCTTCATTTCATTCTCAAAATAATACGGATCAAATCTATCACCTCGAAGGGTTATCACAACAATGGTGGGAAATAGTTCAACATTGATGGGATGATGATGCATATCTATGTGTAGAACTCAAGGACAAGGATTCCATATACACTTATAATGTGATATAGGTGTATATTAGTGGCCACCCACCTATTCCAACTACATTACATACATATTTAATGTTGGCAGTTTCAATTTTCATCTTGGCTGTTTTTTTCTAGCTTTTTGGGTCCTAAACTTCTGAGGCTGTTTTGAGGCCCTAAACATCATTTTTTGGGCCCACCACATTTACAGTGTAGCCAAAATTAGAGTGTGATGGAATAATGTGTATTCCTCGGAAAGACCTTTCCAATGGGCTATCATGTGCCTAAAACATAGATCATATGCAAAAATTATGACCACGGGAAGTTGATGTACCAACTTACCCCAACGAGGCCCACATAAATTTTGGCGCTTCATCTCCTAGGGTTAGGTTTTTGGATGTCTAGGGTTTTGGAATTCATGTTTTATGTAAAAAGGATTTTGGAACCTCATTTTAATCATCTTCTTGCAAATGGGTGTAGTTGTCACATCTCTTCTATGAGATAAGCTGCCACCATTCTAGGAAGCTTGTTTCAGTCTGCATTTTATAGTTTCAACATATTTATTATTTAATAGAGTTCAAGTAGTGTTGTATCTTTGTTATTATTCATTGTGTCTCTGTGTTAATATTATATATATTTTTTTCATTTCATTTCACTCATAAATATGGATTAGTGGTATCAGATTGGTCTTCTCCTTGTCATTTTTAGTCCATGTCCCTGAGAGGTCAGGGTATAGAGAGTTGGGTCTCAAGCTTATTTCTCTTGAGGACAACTTCTCTCACATGCTTAATCAACCTTCCATTGAGGGAGAAAATAAATATGATAGGACATGAGATCCTTTAAAAATGTTACTAGAGGAATCCCTCGAGGGACAGAGGAATGAGATGATGGAAAACTTTGCAAAAATCCTTCAACGATTGCCGACAAGCGACACATCTACCTCAAGCAGAGGCGCCACCCCCTTCAAGGTGCAAATCAATTTTGATATTCCTATATTTGAAGGTCAAATATATGTGGATGATGTAGATAAATGGTTAAACCTTCTAGAAGGGCATTTTTTTGTCCACAACTTTTCCGATAGAGAAATTCTTACATTTTCACTCTTCAAGGTCATCCCCCATGTCAAATATTGGTAGGAGACTTTCTGTGAGAAAAAAGGTAACAAAGGGATATACATTATTTTTAGTTTCACCCACTTGAGGTTCCTTGAGGGATTCTATTAAGGAACAATACTACCCTGTTGGAAATTATGATGACTTATATACCAGATGGACCACACTGCAGAAAGAAAGGGACCAAACAGTGCCAGAGTTTACCAATGTCTTCCATACCTTACACACCAAGATGGGTATCAAAGACTATGAGTGACACATGGTTCTCAAGTACCACGACGATATGCATAGATACATACAGAAATAAATGGAGTTTATGGACATTTCATCCTTGGGCGCAACCTATCGATATGTTGTCAAAATCAAGCAGAAGCTTAAACATAAGACGCGACAGTTTGTGATCCGCCGGATCTTTTAATGACTTATGGTTGAGTTTTAATTTTGCATGCATTAATTAACCATTTGAGAAACTTAGTGAAAGAATGAGAAAAGAAGAGGAATTATGACAGCCATATACACATATGCAGATCTGAAATGAAAGAATAAATAGCAAACCATAACACGCAGATTGATAACGAAGTTCGGCACAACTTTGCCTATGTCTCCGGGTCTTTTTCTCTGTGAGGGAGGCTTCTTTATTTCTGTTCAAAAGCTCAAAAGTATATCGCTTCTATGCCAAATGGCTACAAGACTGATCTGGTCATGTTCTTCCAGATCTCTAGAACCATGCAAATAAAATGGCACGCAAAACGGACTTCCGGAGCTCCCAGAAATGGTCCGACAGCGTCTCCTCCTCAAAAGCTTCTCTGCCTCAAAATGGCTTTAGCTTGGCTTCTCCTCAGCATAATTCTACTCTGAATGTCCTCAATGCTTTCCTTTGGCCTCAAATAGGCCTGGTTTATATAGCTAGGAAGTTGGTTGCTCATCTCCAACTTCCTCCAAGAAGTTAGGCTCCAAAACTACCCAATAACTCCCAAAAACCATTAACAATAGGCTTAATTACAATTAAAAACACAAAAATTAGTTAGAAAACCCACTTTCTAACCATAATATGGGCACTATCCCCCTTCCCCTGGTGCACGCTCCCTTTGAACAGTCACATGGGCTTCATAGGGCCAAGTGCTAGCCCTTGGGCTATGCACTGGCCCCGCCCTTTCGTGCACTAGCACCCGGTCATATGGCATATAGGCATGGAACCGTGGGTTTAACGATTGTAACGAACGACCAAATGGTGGTACCGACTCCCGCGCTCCCGGTCCTGTGGTGTGGTTCTATGTATGGCGAGGGCTGGGGCTAAGCCCCGGCCCTTTTTTTGCCGCCGGTCAAACATTTGAACCAACACAAATAACAATTACGTCATTTGAATAACAAACACTAATACATGGCGTAGTGGTCGCGGGGACTTTTTTAAAGCTCTTGGTAGGTGGAGAAGGTCCACGGTTCGAATCCGGTGGACTATGCAAATTTTTGAACATAACCAATTCAACCAATACCTGGGTGCCACGTGGCACCCAATCACTTGCCAATTAAACACCACGTGTCAGCAATTGATTCGACCACATGCTTGCCACCTGTCGACCATACTGCCACATCAACCTTGCCACATCAGCTTGTCATACGACTCTTTCACCTGCCACGTCATTCGTGCCACGTGTCACCCTTCCAGTGGTGACACGTGTCACCTCTGGATAGGTCCATCCGTACGCCCAAATGTCCAAATCTGCTTGCCACGTGTCACTACTCGAGGCTGCCACGTCACCTGTACGGACATGCCATGTGTCATCTGTACGGACCTTCTACGTCAGCATACGGACATGCCACATCAGCGTCCGTACGGACTGTACGGACTGCATAGTCATCAATTTTTTTGCCTGTTTGACTTTTCGGATAGAATACGATATATTCTCCATACGGAGCCCATTTGACAAAGTAAATATACCACCAAAATCAGGAAGACGAGACGGACGCAATGGAACTAGTTTCGTCGTATTTCGAGCACTTTCATTTTTGAGCATTTTTCAAGCCCTGTCAGGCTTCTGGATCCGATTTCGGATCAGTTTGGGTCTACAAACCCCTCATAGAAGAAGCAGGAAAATGTGGCCCCAACCCAAAGAACAAAGGGAATAACAAGGATAGATAGCCTTAGGAAAACCCTTCCAAACCACAAACAAAGGACAATGGGAAGACAAATAAAGACACTAGGAAATGATGTGAGTTCCATAAGAGCCCTTGGCATAACATCGTTGAATGTCATTCAAAGATGTCATTGGTGGCCAAGGTGAAGGCCTATGAATCAGATGTAGGCTCCGAATCTGAGTTAGAACTAGAAAAATGGAGATGGATCATTGATGCAAAACCCAGTGCCACCGTTTCTACCACCACCAAGGTCTAGCCCGATGAACCTAATGAACTAGAGGAAGGTGAACGCCTCTTTCATTCACAAATGTGGGTGAAGGGCACTCTACTACAATTCATCGTTGATAGCGGTAGCCAGAAGAACCTCATCTTAGTAGAGGTTGTCAAGTGGTTGGATTTTTCTACATCACCACACCCGCAACCATACACCATCGGATGGATCTGCCAAGGGAGATATCTCCACGTCAGCAAACAATGTCGTCTAGCCTATGACATCAAGCACTTCAAAGATGAGGTAATGTGTGATTTTTTCTCCCTTGAAGTTTGCGATGTTCTCTTGGGCCAACCTTATTTATGGAAACACAATGTTGTATATGAGTCTAGGCCTCGCAGTTTTATTATTACTTTGGATAGGAAATTATACAGGATACCAGAGGTAGTCCCATCTATCGCCATTTCCTTGATCTCTTCCAAGTAATGTAGGAAAGTCATCTCTTAGACCGAGAATTTTGTCTTCTTTGTGATTCACGCTTAGAGTGAGCGAAAGGTTGCATCCACATCCATGGCCTCCATGACAGGTCTCTCCACACAACAAAAGCAAGTGGATAAGGTCGTGGAAGAATAGAAAGACATCTTCTCCTCACCCACTAGGGTACCTCTACACTGTCAGGTCAAACAATCAATCGATCTGACCCCTAACACATCACTACCTAATGGGTCAGTCTATTGTCTTTCTCTATCTGAAAATGAGGAAATAAAGTGCTAGATCCAAGAGCTGCTAAAAAATGGGAACATCCACCCAATATCATCACCTTGTGGAATTCCAATTGTGCTTGTGTAGAAGAAAGACGGGTTATGACGACTCTGCATTGAATATCATGCCCTAAATAAAATCACAATCAGGAACCGAAACCCAATTCCCCAAATTGACGATCTCCTTTACCAGCTCAAGGGGGCCAAATACTTCAGTAAGATTGATCTGAAGTCCAGCTACCACCAAGCCCCACTAGAGAAGAATGATGTATGGAAGACTTCCTTCAAGTCCAAACAAGGTCTTTATGAATTGTTGGGCATGCCCTTTGGATTGAAACATACCTAGAAAAATTTCATAAGGATTATGGATGATATCATGCAGCCTTTCACCAATTTGTTTGTGGTAGTGTATTTGGATGACATCCTCATATTAAAAAATAATTGGTTGAAACACTTGTAGCACATCTAGCAAGTTATGCTCACTCTGCGACAACACAAGCTATAGGAAAATTTGGAAAAATGATCCTTCAGCATGAACATGGTACAATACCTAGGATACATTGTTGATGATCATGGGGTGCATGTCGATCCAGCCAAAATCTAGGTCATCCATGATTGACCACACTGAGCTCTAGAGGTTCTTAGGAATTGTCAATTTCTATCATAGGTTTGTGTTGGGATTCTCCCACATTACATGGGCCCTTATCCAAGTGACCAGGGGAGGTGGGAAGGGAAATTTTGTTTGGGGCTAGTCACAACAAAAAGCATTCAATGATTTTAAGAAGCACTTGTGTTCAACCCTAGTGATCTCATTACCTGAATTGCAACAACTGTTTGAGATTGAGACAGATTCTTTAGACTATGATGTGGGCACAACTCTCACTCAACATGGACATCCCATGGCCTATCATAGTGAGACACTATATGATACTATTTGTAAGTACCCCACTTATGAAAAATAAATGTACTCCATTGTACAATCATGCCGCCAGTGGAGGAATTACATTCTCAGGAAGGAGACAATCATCCACACTAATCATAAGCCTCTATAGTTCATGTAGACACAAGTAAAATTGCAAAATGAACTCCATCAAAAGTGGTCCACATACTTACAACAGTTCCATATCAACATCAAGTATAAGACAAGGAGTACCAACCACGTCGTTGAATGCCTCAGCCTACCTCCAGTTTCCTAACTAACCATGATGATACACTTCTGTGAAAATGAGACCTCTGGATGGCCCCAACTCTATGAGCAAGATCTTGACTTCACCACTACCTACCAGATGTCGGGAATAAACACAACGATCAATGATTTTAATTTGCAGGATAGGTTGTTGTTCCATCTGGTCCATCTATGTGTTCCACCAAGTGAGAGAGCGAATATGATTTGGGAAGCTCACTATAGTCGGGTAGCAAGACACTTCAGCGTAGAGAATACAATGATAGTGCTACAACAACATTTCTATTGGATGAAACTCCAACATGATGTCAACAAGTATATCAAGTCCTGCATGGCCTGCACCATTTCCAAATCGACCATTAGGAAACAAGTCATGTACACCCCTCTTCCTACTCCCAACAGGCCCTAGGAATCCATCCCTATGGACTACATGTCGAGACTTCCTTCAAGAAAGTAGGTAAAGGACTGTTTTTTCGTGGTTGTTGATCAGTTTTCCAACATGGAGATTATGGCTTCCTGCAAGAATAACATCACAACAGAGGCCACTATAAAGCTCTTCTTCGAATGAGTGTGGGTAAATTTTGGGATACCACAAACCATCATCTTCTATCAGGATAATTGGTTCCTCAACAAATTCTAGTCAAGCCTCTGGTCATGGTTGGAAACCAAGCTCACCAAATCCACGACCTTCCACCCCCAAATGGATGGCCAAATTGAGGTCGTCAACAGGATGATCGTGATTATTTTGCACATGTACAATTCCAAGAATTTGTGCACATGGGATGAGAGTCTTCCTTATGTTCAACACAGTTACAACAAATCCATGCATAGCTCAACCAACCACATCCCCTTTTATTGGGGGTTGGGATTTCAACCATTAGGTCCCATGGATGTTGCACTACCCCTTGTGTCCACACAAGCAAAATTGTTCCATGAAAAAATGGAAGCTGAGAAAGCCACATGGTTCATTAAATGAATCCAAGACATCTTCCAACAAGTTCGGGATATTTTGCAGAATTCCAATGCCAAGTACAAGAAATACCATGATCAACACCATGTGCCACACAATTTTCAGGTGGAAGATAAAGTTTGTTTGCACTTGCAGAAAGAATGACTTATAGAACCCCATCGAAATATTTGTCCACTTTGCTATGGACCTTATACCATCACCAAGGTTCTGGGTGACAATGCTTTTGAGCTCAACATTCCACCCTTCCTTGGCTTGCACCCAGTGTTTAATGTGTGCCTCCTTCGACCATGCTTTCCACCATTATTGGACACCTCAGAGGTAGTAAAACAATTGACACCGACATAGCTCAACCTTGAATGCATGGAACAAGAATCCACTAATCAGATCATGGAAACACATGTCAAGGTAACTTTCCAACATACATTTTAGCTATATAGTGTTTTCAAAGCATGAAAACTTTTGCACCAAGGCAAGTGGCTCACCTGTGGCCAAATTCAACAAAAAATTCCTCATTTGATGGGGGAACTCAATGCAATGGAGAACATTGCTTCCTAGGGGGGAGGATTGATCAAGGTGGATATCGGTGGCCACCCACCTATGCCAATTGTCTCACATACATATTTCATCATGGTAGTTTCACTTTTCATCTTGGTAGTTTGTTTCTAGATTTTTGGGTCCTAAACTTCTGGGGCCATTTTGAGGCCCTAAACAACGTTTTTGGGGACCACCACAGTCACAATATAGACAAAGTCAGAGTGTGACGATATAATGTGTATTCGGATAGACCTTTCCAATGGGATCTCGTGCACCTAAAGAGAAGATCATATGAAAACATTACGATCCCGAGAATTTTATGTACCAAATTACCCCAACGAGCCCCACATGACTTTTGGTGCTTCATCTCCTAGGGTTAGGTTTTTGTATTTCTAAGGTTTTAGCATTCATGTTTGATGTAAAAATTCCTTTGGGGCCTCATTCTACTCATATTATTGTGAATGATCATAGCCGTGACATCTATATTTCTCATAGATAAGCTGCCACCATTCTAACAAGCTTGTTTTAGTTTGCATTTTACAGTTTCAACATATTTCTTATTTTATAGAAGTCAAATTTTACTGTATCTCTGTTATTATTCACTGTGTTTGTGTGTTAATATTATATATATATTTTCATTTCATTTCGGTCATAAATACGAATCATAATGTAATTACTAATTAGGATGACTTGTGCATAGCTTCACATTAACACTTTTATCATACCATATTGATCCATAATGGATCATAATATAGTTTTTCATCTATCTTGGTATTTTATGGGTGAAAAAATTGGAGAAATTGGCTTGCAAGACCTATTTTAGTGGCAGGTTTGATTTTGAAGATTTGGGATCTAGAACCTTCCAGAGCCATTTGAGGCTTCAACTGACACTTTCTATGGTCAAAAATTTGTGATCATAGCTCCCAACCCCTCGATGTTGTTCTACACACTAAGATATTTCCAATGATGTTGTTGCATATCAGTATTGACACTTTTATTACCCTATATTATCTATGTCTAAGTCAATTTTACCTATGATATGTGTATCTAATTGACTGTTTCATCCATAAATGCAATTAATGACCTTGATCATGTGCATACAGAGGTAACTTATGATTAAGGCATGATTTGTTTAGTTCTCTTGAGTTAATTCGATTAAATGCTTGATTATGTATGATCATAATAAATTTGACTCTTAAGCAACATGATCTGATACCCAGTCTATTCCAGTACCAAGGCTCCACCTATTTCGGTACCAGCGTGTGCTAATCCGGTACTAGAAATAATTCAAAATTTTGGAAAGCTTCTAGAAGAAAATCGGGCACATGGGTTTTGTCCAAAATGATGTTTTCATGAGGACATAGGTGTCATAATTCAGCCATCTCGCACGTGTGGACCTACATCTCAGAGGGAATGATTATGCCAAAATTATAAAAAAAACTCAAACTGCCAACTTGCGCCTCGATTTTTGTGCATATGGTATCAAATCTAGAAATTCTAAAACATGGGTTTTGTCTAGAATATACAAAATTGAGTAAGACGTGAGCCATTTTTCAAAATTAGAATCTTTTGGGGAGATATGGGTGGGGGACTAACTCGAATCTGCCCAAATTATTAAAAAACATAGATTTTTGGGATTTATCCGAAAATTGTAAAAATTGTTTTCTTAGTTTGGGGATTCGGTTTCATCCATTCCTGCATGGATTTTATGTATAAATAAGACCTCATAGGTCTGAGTAGAGAGGAATTATCATGATGTAAGAATGGTTCTTAAAGGAGAATTGTTATGATGTAGAATGGATTCATGAAAATACTATTTTTGTAAACCTACTTGTTAGAGATTAATGCAAGATTGAATTCAGTGATTTTGTCTCTCTTAGAAGTTAACATCTGGTGATCTAAAAAATTCCATGTTGGCATCGACAAGGGCCACCAATCCATCTTGGTAAGCTTATTGTAAATTGTTCGTGTAGATTTTCATTTCATGTATTTGTTATTTTGATTTCATGATATTTTGTTTGATTTCACTGTTCGAATTTGTTGCAAAGTGTGGTAATGCAGGAACAGTTGGATCTCCATATTTCACCATACATGAGCTTTAATGGAGCATCCCACTTGTTATTTTAGTTGCTCCAGGAGATAGATCTTAAGTTCATCTTTTCATTTCATGAGCCTCTAATGAACAAATTTGTCACCTAAGAAAGAACATTTCGATTCATTGTTTGCTTGAGAAGTTTTGTTATCATTTTTCCCTTCTAAGTTTGGAGTTGTATTGTTGAAGTGTACCTAGATTTGATTGTTAGTTGTTGTTAAGAGTAGAAGCTATAGATAACTAATTCAAAGTCCATATTTCCACTTCATGAGTTTGTAAATGGGCAAGGCATTATCTGTGCAAAATCTTTTGAGTGCATGATTGCAAGTTTTGCTTTCTAATTTCTGAATTGTGTGAAGAGTGTTATCTTTGAAAACATAGTGTTTTGTTATTGTTGGTTTTCTTATCTAAGCTATACTAAACAAACATAGGAACCTATCTGTTATCGGCATATATAGTGCATCAACTCTTTTGATTACAAATCCCAGTTGATAATTTATGTTTGGTAATATATTATGCAAATAATTGCACCAACATTTTGGCGTCATTGCTGGGGAGTTGTAAACGGTAATAGGTAGTATTAGAATTAGATTTATTTAATGGTTTTGGATTGGTTTTATGGATGACCTATCAAGTTTGGTGTGTTTTGCTTTTGCAAATAGTTTTAAAACTTAGATCTTTAATGATAAATCATGTTTGGGGTGCTGTAAGAACCCCCCAAGTACTAATTTGTGTTGTGAAACAGGTATCATCAACCAGATAGAGTAATTCAAGGATGATCAAGAGATTGAAGAATGTTCCTCGAAGAACTTTCTCACATTCTGGCAGAAGTTGGGATATCCGCCTCTCATGAAGAGCATATCTTCACAGCAGTCAAGAATCTAGTTGTCTCTCCACACGAAGAGTTAGAAGTCCCGTCGGATTCCTCTTGTCAATTTGTTGAAGGGAATAGAGAATCATGGATAGAATTCAATGTAGAGAAACTAGTGGAACCTGAGATTGAGGAACCCTTAGCATGCCTCTCAACAGATCCTGTATGTACTCCAAAGACCAATCATCTTGAAGAGGATAATATGCATTGCATGGTAGAGGAGGACATGCGGTGTGACCTAAACAAAGAAGCGAAACAAGAATATAGTGATCCTATTGAAATATGGTTTCAATTAGTTATTAGGTCACACCACTCTTTTATTTATTGCTTGATCTCATCATCAAAGCAGTTGGTCCTTCATACTTCGATATGCATTAAAATTTATCTTTTAAACCTGAGTATGAATATATTTCTAACCCTGTTACGCACATGGCTTCACTAGAAGTATTCCTATACTTGAAGGACATTTTATTTTGTTCAATTAGAGTAGGATAGGTAAATAAATAAATAAATGTTGCACATAAGTACAATGCAACCTATCTTTCATACTTTTCATAAATGAGAATGTCAAAAGCTAATAAAGCAATCAGTTTAAGATCTTTTGTTCCTATAGTAGATTTCTTTTTAAAAGTTATGATGATTTTGTTTGGAATCTTATGAGAAGGAAATCTCTTCATCCTTCGAATGCACACATGATACTGGAAGGGTTTCAAAAGTGGAGAAGGCATCCTTGTCAACAAAATATAACACTTAAGGGAGTGCTTCATGACCTATTTCTTGAAAATTCTTCTTTTTCCTTAAGTTGTTAAAAATGATGCATTCATGCTTTATCATTACCTATCTATTTTAAGACCACTATTTCACAAGGATGATCAATTCAATGATCTTTTTAATAGAATTTGAAACTAAATTCTAATTCCAAACCATTTTATTCATAGCTAATAATTCAACTTTTGACATTTTCCCTAAATTTTCTGTTTATAAGCATGAATAAAAATCCAGTTTTAATTAGTTCTATTGGTTTGTTTTTAGTACGTGTTCAAAACTCTCTGAGCAGCCCTTTTTACCATCTCACATTGTTTGCATGAGGCCATGCAAAGCCTTAGGCATGGGGGAGTGGTTGTCAAAACCTTCATATTCTTTTGCAACTTCCGCCAGCGAGGCCAAATCAACATGTTCAGTGTTAGGATTTGATAGTCATTTCCAGAATTCTGGTACCATTCTATTCCGGTAATGCAGAATTGTGTTCATCCGGTACTGCAACACAATGTTTGCCTTTGCGTTATTCCGGTACTAAAGCACAACTCTACGTCCATCCGGTACTCAGGTGATCCGGTACTGGTAATAAGGTGCTGGTAACTCTAATCATATATTCAAAGTTTTTGTTGCTCGATTTAAATGCTTCAAGTAATAGGACATATAAAATCAACATTTTTCATTTTACTAAAAGAAATTAGACTAATTATGCAATAAACATATGGTTACTCTCAATTATTGCACACTCCCTACCATGAACTTTTGCAAGCCCTCGTATACATCTCCTCGTATATTATCATTGAATTCCTTGGTGAAGTGGTTGTCATCATGAATGAGCAAAAATCATCCATCATATGCCCCTTGCATGTTATTTCTATCAAGGATCATTTAAGTCTTGTGTTGAATTATTTTTACTCTCATGTGCATCTTCCTCCTACATTTCTACACTCAACCCTAAATGAATCATCCTTGCTCTCCCTTTAGGAAGATATTTTTCACATCCAGCTCTATAAGATAATGGGTGCACTTGTCTTATTACCTCATTATTTTGAAGAAGTGATTGCTAATAGAAATATCCATTGAAAAGTGGTGACACCATTATGTATAATAATAACCTAGTTGATTCAACAAGTTCTTATCCAAGTTTATCTTTACAAGTTTCTCTTGAGAGGTATTGATGAAAACCTCATGTGGTGGACCGCCCTTGCAAAACCGCAATGAACTTTCATGAGAACCCTAATAGGATTAACTAGAGGGACCTCTTAGTCATTATCCGAGATGTTCCATTATACATTGAATAGCTAAGATTTAAGTTGAATGTGGATGATGTCACCCGTGGGATAATTGCAAACAATTAATTATGTGCCTAATAAATCTAAAACACTCTCGTACCACCTGCCTTCCTTATACTCTAAAATTGTCTATGAAAAGTATACATCATTCTAAATCTTTTGAGTAATATAATAAAAAGGAAGTATCAAGAAGTACAAGTAAACCTGCCGGGGTACTGAACAGGCCTGCTGGCAGAGGGGCCATGCTTGTATGGTACTAAGGTAAACTCTTCGGGGTACTAAACAGGCCTGCTGGCAGCGGGGCTATGCCGGGTAAAGAGAGTTGAAAAGCATAAAGTGGCACACTTAAAACTGAACATAAACCCTTGGGTATCATTCTAAAGCAATCATTATCAAATCAAGGCTAGGAGATGACCTTTATATCTCTCGAATGATGTTCTTAAGAACCTTCAAGTATCCACTTTAGAGTTCTATCTTTAAAATAAATAGGTTTGCATGAGAAGTGGGACCCTCATTATATGTAATTCACCTTACCTTTAAAAGAAGAGCTTCATCTCTACAAACTTGGATAAGAAACAAGTTAATCATCTTGGGATGTATTCTTTTATGTGTTCCTCTCTTCAAATGATATCTAAATTATACTTATATCACTTTTGTTTTAAAGATAATCTAGCCAAGGGGGCCTATTAGTCAAAGTCATTAGGAAAGCTCTTGGTCACTATCCTATAATCATATTAGAGTCTCATCCATCCCTTTATCCTAACTTTGATCGAAAACAGATTGGATAAGACTTAACTTCAGGGAATGGTTGATCGAGTGAGGAGTATCATCAATTGTGAAACTTTGAAGATCATTGTTGCATGAGGACATGCAATGGATTAAGCATGGGGGAATGTTGAGTATCAGTATTGACACTTCCATTACCCTATATTATCTATGTCTGAGGCAATTTTATCTATCATATGTGTATCTAATTGACCGTTTCATCCATAAATGCAATTAATGACCTTGATCATGTGCATAGAGAGGTAACTTATGATTAAGGCATGATTTGTTTAGTTTTCTTGAGTTAATTCGATTAAATGTTTGATTATGTATGATCCTAATCACTTTGAATCTTAAACAACATGATATGGTACCCAGTCTATTCCAGTACCAAGGCTCCACCTATTCCGGTACCAGCCTGTGCTAATCCGGTACTAGAAATAATTCAAAATTTTGGAAATCTTCTAGAGGAAAATCAGGCACATGGGTTTTGTCCAGAATGATTTTTTCATGAGGAATCATGTGTCAGAATTCACCCATATCACACGTGTGGAAATCCATCTCAGAGGGAATGATTCTGCCAAAATTATCAAAAAAACTCAAACTGCCAACTTTCACATCGATTAACATGCATATGATATCAGATCTAGAAATTCTAAAACATGGGTTTTGTCCAAAATATAACAAATTGAGTAAAAGGAGGGACGTTTTTCAAAATTAGAATTTGTTTGGGAGATATGGGTGGGGGACTAACTCGAATCTGCCCAAATTGTTAA
>JASDQU010687647.1:52057-64820 GCA_032191745.1 Picea mariana
TAGAGATACGAGATACTACAGTGTAGACAAAAACACTACCCATGAAGAGAATGGTAGTGCAGATAGGAGGATAGTGAAAGAATATGAAGGCACACAAGGGTGTTCCTGAATTTACAATCACATAAGATGATATATACTTAGTCACCGAAAAGGTACAAGACCGCGCAACAGAGTCATGGGATGATGCTGAGAAGCAAAGAGAAGCAATAATGAGTAAGTTGAAAAAGGTTAAAGAGACACTGTAAAAAATACAACTTAATACCGTGTAATAGAAGGAATAGGTGACACAACAATAGACTGCTTAGAAAAAGACAATTCCAGCCCAGGAGACAGTCTATATCATAGCATCGAGGAATGAAAATTTTCCTATCACTCAATACATGTTGCATATTGATGAGGCGAGAGTGTAGAAGAATTTGAAGGACATAGATCACTTGGACTTGGAAATTCCCAAGGTCCCAAAAAAGGCATTGTATAAACTACAAGTTAGTGTCGCACATGAGATTCAATCGAGGGCACGAGAAAATGCAAAATATTTACAATTGACTAAGCAAGTAAGTGACACACTAAAGATAAAAATAAACTAGGTGAAAGTTGAGAGGGATGAAGCAACATAATGCACTATCCAAATAGAGCAGCGGGTAGACGAAGTGTTTAAAACTATCCTGGACAATGCATAGGAAGGGAACGTACCCACAGAGGGTAATATCAAGAAGATAGCACAAACACTATATAACTATAGAAGACACATAATAATTTGATGGAACTCCTAAAACCAATCACTCCTCTAGAATTTAGATCACGGAGGGAGCAGGAGGTGACATGCTATAAGAAAAGTATTGTGCAGAGCATTTAGGAAATCACAGAACTATATCATAGGAGCGCACAATTATGGACTAATCTCCAGAAAGATGAGAAACTTCAAGAATTATAATAGAAGGAAGAATGGGTAAATATTGCGGTGTAGGAACTCAAGCAAAGGAAAATAAATGAACATATCAAATAGGATGAAGAGTATGTAGGAATTGAAGAACTTGCAAACACAATTGAAGAGCATACAGGCAGAGAAGCAGTCAAGGCAGGCTAAGTTGGAGCCACTGCAAGAGGAGGCAGAACATATGTTGACTGATATTGATGCATCTAAGGGGAAGATTGGAAAAATCAACTTGGAGACTGAAGATTTTATGAAGGAGCATATCACTACGCAAACTATGGAGTCTGTAATAGAGAAGAGTGCATAGGAAAAAATTTAAGTTGAAGATATTGTAGGAAAATTCCATGCGCTTGAGAATTTAGTGCAGGATGCAAAGACTACCTAAGTGGCTCGGGATGAGCCACAGGTGAGTTTTGGGGGCCTATTGGTGTAGGCCATTTTGGGGAACAATGTAG
The DNA here is from genome assembly GCA_032191745.1 of Picea mariana. NCBI lineage: Eukaryota > Viridiplantae > Streptophyta > Pinopsida > Pinales > Pinaceae > Picea > Picea mariana. The sequence goes on from JASDQU010687647.1 coordinate 53,447, forward strand.
CAATCAAGGAAGACACGTAGAAAAGGGACCCAAAAAGGAGCGTGTGCTAGATAATGAGGAAAATCAGCGCGAGGAAGCAGAAGAGTCAAAGGAAGGAAGCAGGAAGTGGTTGGATCAAGGACTAGCTACGTGCACAAATTTATAATGTAGACAAACCTAATCCACTTAGGGTTAGTGTTTTGTTCATTATTGTAACGGGTTTTAACCCATTGTTTTAGTATAAATATGTATTTTAAGATCTGAGGAGATAATCTAATCATATCTAGCAAGGGAAAAGAGCTACAATACTTTTGTGTAGTGAGATACTAGAGCTATTTTTTGGAGTCAATTTATTTTGGATACAAAATTATGGATGGTAACTAAGGGTCAGGTCGCAATTTGTGGAGCTTAGTGTGACACTAGTCAGCCTCACATATACATGTGATTTTCATATGCACTTATGATGTAATGTGCATAGTGCAAGAAATTGATGAAGAATAATAAACAAGTAGAGAATGCCAGATCTTTGTGAACGTATCCCAAGGGAGGTGAACCACAGTAAAACACCGTGTCGTTGTGTGGAATGTTTCTTTTATGTTTTTCAATGGCTTATGATGAATGAATGAATATGTTAGTAGTAAAATGTAGCATGCACTAGAACAATTATGTTATTTACTGCAAAATGAATGTTAAATGGTTGGATATGGTTATAGAATGGTATATTTGGAGTTAATCATATGGTAGAATGGTAGATATGATGAATGCTGAAGTAAGAAGCATGCCTAACACCCCCAAAGAAACATTCCTTCCAAAGATGAATACATTTGAGTCCTATAGCCACCGATAAAAACATCTTAGATGAGACTTTATTGTGCATTCTATGTGTAGTGTTTCCTTCTGGTCTCCAGAAGGGACAATGGTTTTTAGGGTTTTGTTGGAAGCCTAAAGTAGAACCTGGGTCAACCCATATATAGAACAAGGAGATTAATGAGGAATCTCTAGCGGGACAACATAAGGGTGATGATGAGAATTTGGTTCTTTCTAGTCAATCAAGGAAGAGAAAGGGGAACAGAGGTGGAGATTCGATTTACATGATGGAAATAATAATGATCTAAGAAAAGTGAAATTATTTTCATGCCACAAGAGTGGTCATTATGATTCATGGTTCCCTACATGGAAGAAAGGGAAGGGAAAGTCTCAACAGGTAGTAGCATCTGCAGAAACTCAAGTCAAGGAGTCTGTTGAGAGGTTCAAGAAGGATTTCTTGTTAGTCTCTTGTCTTTCTAGCACAATTTCGAATAATTCTCAGTTTGTGGATAGTGGGGATTTTCTTTGCATGATGGGACATAGGATTTGTTCACAATTTTGTCAGAGAAGGACTTATATCTACATGTGGAGCTTGGCACCAATGAAAAGTGTGGTGTAGAGGGAGTTGGTACAGTCAAGTTTCAGTTGAAGTTAGGAATTTCTATGGCGGTGGCAGAAGTGTTGTATGTTCCGGAGCTCAAATGAATTTTCTCTTAGTTTCATCAATGGATGATGGGGGATACACCATCACTTTTGAGGATGGTCAGGTTATTATTCAGCCTAAAGGATATATCCTTGACTCAACATGAGTTATTTTTAATGGAGAGGGAAATATATATAGGATGAAGGCCCAACAATCACATAATTTGGTTCATGATATTGATAACTTGTTTGATATTTGGCATAGGAGGATGGGTCATTTGCATCACAGAGAAATACTTGCACCAATGGATATTGTCACTGGTCTTCCATAGTTCAGTTTAGAGTAGCATGGAGTATGAAAGGGGTGTTATGTTGGAAAGAATGCCAAGGATGATTTTTCGAGTAGTGAGAGTAGATCCAAGGGGATCTTGAATCTCGTACATATAGATGTGTGTGGTACGTTGTTAGTAGATTCAATGAACATGCCCAGTTACTTTGTGAATTTCATCGATGATTTCTCTAGGAGGATGTGGGTTTTCTTCATGAAGACCAAGAATGAGGTATTTAGTTAGTCTTGGGAGTTTAGGGTTCTCATGGAGAATCAGACAGAAAAGAAGATCAGATTTCTGAGGTCAGATAATGGGGGCAATTACACCTCAAAATACTTCAACTATTTCTACATGGAAGCACATATAAAGAGAGAGACAATACCTTACAACCCACAACATAACGAGGTTTTAGAAAGGAAGAACTGGTCCAACGTTGGACATGCCAAGATCATGATTTGTGACCAAGATATTCCCATGTTCCTTTGGGAAGAGGCATGAATTATGACAGTGTATGTAACAAACAAGATTCCTAATAAGGTCTTTTAGGATAATACTATAGAAGAGTCATTCTTCGTGGTGAATCCAAATATTGGCCATTTTCGCATTTTTGATTGTCCACTGTATATCCATGTATAAACATACAAGAGGAAAAATCTGGAGCCCTCAGGGGAGAAGGGATTATTTATTGGCTATAAGTTGATCGTGAAGGAATACAGGATATAGATTCTCACACAAAGGAAGATTGTGATGAGATGATATGTTAGGTTTGAGGAAAACTTGGAATCTAGGAAGTCTCGGGATTTAGAAGTAGTGGTAGAGGACAAGGATCAAGTGGCTCCGAAGAGAGAACAATGTTCACAGACTTGTAGTGTAGGGAGTCACCGTTTAGGTAAGGAAGATGATTTATCCTTGTCCATATCTGCTAGGAAACCCAAGTGGTTTGAGAAGACATTTCTTGATTCTTAGGAGCATTTTGAGGCTCCTAGGAGCAGATTTAGGGAGAGAAAGACTCCAAATTAGTTTCCAAACTTCAATGCACTAAGGAATAAAGTCATTGGGGATGCATCTGACCATCAGGTTTATTAGGATGATATGGTGCAAGATGATGTGCAGGATAATGTGTTAGGATTAGAGGGCCATCTAGTTCCAAGAGGCTCTTCCAAAAGTACCTTCCTCGCTACGATGGTGTTGATGTTTTGTATCTCAGACAGGTACTTCCACATTGGTTTCTGTCTAACATGTGGAAGTCATAATTAATACCTCTCAGAACTTTGGAAATCCACTTTAATAAATTAATTATTAAAGGGAATTTCATTTTATAATTAATGGAGGTTAATTAAATAAAATGCCTAAGTTTTTGACATTAGTGATTTAACTTAATTACATTAATATTAACCATTGATCTCAAGTGATGGATATTTAATCTCATCCTTTAATCACTTTTGAGGTTAGGGTTTTGGCTCATATTAATATTATAAAAGGAAACCAAGGAAAAGGAGAAGGAACACATTCTGCAAGGAGTTGGTGAATCAATTGAGTGAGGAGGGACTTTCACTTTGCACATTTTGGTGAGAGATAAAAATTTTCCAGCTAGGATGTTTCTAGCAAGTTGTACCAAGTAAGTAATAGGTCAGGAGATTTTTTGGAGGGTTTGTACATCTAGTAGAAGTAGCAAGATAGGTTGAAGAGGTCGCAGCTAAGGTCATACATGCCACAATAGGTAGTCATAGCATGGATGATTTTAGGGGATAAATTTCACTCATAGGCTAATTTTCCATGGTTTTTCCAAAAACGAGATTCGCTATTTTAAAAATGATTCGCCCAAATTATATAGGATAAAATTATTTTACCTTAAAAATCGAGAAAAAATTATAAAAACTATATAAAACCCTTAGAAATTTGAATATATTTACAAAAATTTCGCCAATCATTTATAGTTGGCATATGAAGGATTAGTAAGATTCGCCAAGGTTTCTACATTTAAAAATAAATTTCCATCCTTAAAATCATCCCTGAGTCATAGTGGTTGTACATCCTATGGCTAGAAGCTATATGGTTTGTACAACCCATGGTAGGTCATACATCCCACGACAAAGGTCGTACAATGTATGGCTAGGTCATACAAGCCGTCATATAACCATGTGGGAAGAAGGTATGGAAAGCAAAGGGGTAGAGGGTTTTGTCAGGTGAAATCAACCCAAGTTTTGTTTCTATTTGTGTTTTATTAGTGGGCTATTATCCCAGTAAGGGAGACCTAGTTTTATATAATTAAATCATCTAGTTGTCAGTTTTTCCTTAGGGGATTTTCTAGGGGTATTTACAAAAAAAATATTTATGCACATGTGTTTGGTTTCCTATTTTACTTCCACTGCAATTTTTGGTGAATAATATCAGTGTGCTTTTATTCAGTTGATTTTCTCTTTGTTTAAGCAAGGATTCACTTCGAATTAATTGTCATGACTGGGGTTTAAGGAAGTTTAACATTGATTAGTCTCATAAAATTTCTTGGAGAATTGGTGATCCCAGAGTGTGTAACCAAGCACTCATAGAGACCAGATTTGGTTTTGAATGTTGTCGTCTAAGAATCAAATTCCCTCATGTGAACTTGATGGTAGCCTAATGTTATCTCTATTTTGGTAAAATAACAAGCTCCTGCTTGCTGATCTACCAAATATTGAATGCAAGTAAAGGGGTATGTGTTCTTGATAGTGACCTTATTAAGATATTGATAGTTCATGACAAAGTGCTAGTCCATGGATTCCTTTTTAGGAATGATAAAGGTGAGTAATCCACATGGATAAGAGGTGGGATGAATCCTACTTGTATTTAGAAGGGCCTAAATTTTCTTATCCATATTTGCACGTTTAGTAGGGGAAAGGTGGTGAGTGTGTAGGGAAGGACAACGCCTAGTATCATCTCAATTTCATGTTGAATGTGTCTTGTGTGTCTTCAAAAAATTCTTGATATTCCTTAAGTAGAGAATGGAGGGACACTGGTGGGGGAGTTGTTTGATCTAGTTTAGCTTCACTAATAATGCAAAGATGAAGGAATTTAGTGAAAGATACTTATCAGACAACATTGTTACTAGAGAGAGAGTTTCCTCTATAGAATCAGTATCTAAATGAAAATGATAATTGTGTTTGTCCTTGATGAGGGTGTATGAATTGGTTCTTTCATCATATCAAGAAAATAAGCATGATAGTAGGTGTACCTACAATTAACTATTCATAATTAAGAGGGGAAACATCTCAGACCACCATATGGTGGAAAAGTGAACCAATAGAAAATGTGACCATGCAATTATGTGATACCAACAATGAGCTACATATTCTATGACCCAACTTAGATGATATTATTGTGGGTGAGGCATGATAGGGAGGGACAATTCTTTCATAAGAGAAAATTAGACCATACAATTATGTGATACCAACAATGATCTAGCACCGTCTATGACCCAACGTAGATGATATGATTGTGGGTGAGGCATGCTAGGTAGGGACAATTATTTCATAAGATAAAATGAGACTAAATTCTTTTGACTTTCATTGTCCATGATCAACTTAACTATGCAATTATTCACTTGACAATTGTGAGTGAGACGGACCCTTACTCAACAACAATGTAAGGGTCTAGTTCAGTAGGGTTGGCCGCATAAATTGGTTCTTGAGGAGTTGTACTGAGAGGAGTTGGATGGGGATTAGTAAACAAGGTCTTGATAGTGCGTGAACAGTGTAGGGATTAAAAATTACCAATGTTATGAAAAGTGGTCTTTTGAAAACTATAGTATTCTCTAGTTGTGGGTGGACATGTAAAATTGACAGAGGTTAGTGTGGAGGATATGGTTGGATGAAAAGAAGCAATGTGAGTAAATGTATTCTTGCTCAATTTATTCTCTATCACAAGAGATTTTTGAAAGTATTTGGAGATAAAAATAGTAGAGGCTAGAGCCAATTCATTATGCAAACGTCACAATAAACCATCTTTAAATTTGATAATAATTACCTAATCTAGATTAGACATAGATAGTTGTACCTAGAGTTTGGAGATGTCCTAAATATATTGGTGCACTATATAGCTAGAGAAATGTTGCAACTAAATCCATCATTCCCATAAACCTTCACTATATCTGTTATAGCAAGATTTTCCTCACCCTATGCAATCTTGCACAGAAGGACTTTTTCCATTTCCCCATGCAGACTTATCATCCCTGTTTGTAAAATCTAGAGCCAAAAATATATATTTTCCACATGTACGCATCTTTCATACTATACAACATGAGTATACGTAGGCTACTCCACTACATCCCGCGTACATTGGGATTTATGCCAGAAAATGAAAATTAATGTCGGGCTTCCATGTCACGATAGAAGATATATGATCATTGGCCTTCCATATATTGGAAACATTCTGAATCATCCCTTCAGTTCCATTCTGAAAGCTATAAATGGGCCAATTATGAATTATAGAAAGAGTAGAAATAATTCAACTTTGAGAGCAAAGTTACTCTGGAGAAATTACTTACTTCATATTGAGTCTGCATCGCTTTGTCCTTTAAGTTTGAACACAGTGTTCAACCCCCAATATATTCCCTTATTGATTGAGAACCTCGTTGTTTCTCTCTTATGAGCTTGCCTTTGGTGGAGTATTGAAGTGATGGAGGCCCATCTAGAAGGAACTTAGTTTCTTGGTTCCAAACCATGCCGACACGGAAGTCTGTAATATTTTCACTTCTGCTGATCATTTATTAATAGAAATACTCCTTTCCCGTCCAATTGATATCTTGCAAATATATGATTTATTATCCATGGGCATATTTGTTATGTATATTAATGGATTATGATATCTAATGTGCTAACCTTTTTATATTATCACCATATGCTTGCTTTGCATCTTTTGTGAGAACTAGTTGAAGGTATATAGCGTTGGGTCCAAGTGCTCAATGATGGAGTTCATTGAACATCTAGATGAGGTAGGCCTCTTTCTTATCTCGCTTGCATATTGGTTTATATAGCATGTTTTTGGGATTGAGTTGATTTCTGCATTCATTTCCATCTGTTGTGGTTTACCCTAGCCATAGATAGATTTTCCTCGTAACATAATTGGTGACCATACTGGGGATTGAATATTATTTATTAGGGGTTGGAGTATTTTTTTCCTTAGATTTATCTCTTTCTTATGGTTTTTCTTGTCGTATCGTTGCTTGAAAACCTCTGTTCACTCTGGGTCTGATTTTTCAACTTTTCTCCCTTGCCTGGCCTTGTTTTGAAACATATACATGTTGTTTTCACTGACAGTTGCGTATATACATAGGATGTCCCTCTGCAAGTTGCGTAGATATGCTATGTTTGCCTAAATAGTCACTTACATTAGTTTTCCTTTCCTATTTTCTTGTTCTGGTGGTTTTTGTGTGGGATTTGATATTTCTTGAGCCTTCTTGGGTCTCTGTAGTGCCTGTTAAGTGCTTGTGGGATGACATGAAACCTATCTTTGGTTGAATTTATGGGCGAAGTCTTTCTCATAATCTTTTCATTTTTTATTGTCCTTGTACATTGGGGTGGGTGCTTTGTTGCTTGGTATCCTACTTGAGTTATTTCTTTCCATACACAGTAGGGTTATATATCAAGTCACTTTTAAGTTCATGCATTTTCATTTTATTATATTGAAAATACAAAAAATAGGCATTTTGCATTGCTTGGGATTTTTGTCTTTTGAGTCCTTGTCATTAGCTTAGTGCATATAATGAAATATTGCATTTTTACTTTAGAATTGCAGAGTTGAAATTGAAAATTGATTTGTCATTAGAAGAATATCATTCATTGAAAGTTAAAGTTAGGACTTTGCATTATTTTCACATTTACTTTTCTTGCAGAGTCATAACACCATGAGTTTCACTACCATACATTTTTGAGTAATCACGACCACTAAAATTAACGCTATAATTCAAAATTGATTAGTCACGATTTTATTTTCTAGGGTGCACAAACTAGCTTAGGATTTAGTTCCTTGGAATAGGATTTTGTGAGTAAACTTCTCCAAGGAAATTAAATCAAAATATGTGTCTGAGACAGGGAGTGGAGAAATCCATTGTATAATTGGTAAGATCAGGAGGCTCCACTCACACCGGAGTTAATCACAAGGTCGCACGAGGTTGGCTGAAGGGATATCCCCCCGATACCTTCTTATCATCAGAGATATTTCTAGGGATATATTTGTATATGGGGATCTTGTTAGTGCCATTACCTCCATGAGAGGAGATGCTTTCAAGGTTTTAGGCTTTGCTACCCTACCCATACGGTGGACCTAAATTACGACTGCTCGCCTGTGCATCGGTTATACATTGGTTTATTAGTTTCTTGAATTAGGTGTCTCATAGGTTACTTGCAGGGGTTATTCTGTAGGTACCCTACACAACATTTATGGAGGATTACCTCTCCAGGGGGATCTGACCGACTGGTTGTTAAGCCCACGAGGGCCCTTATAACTGATTTTGTTACCTCTGATCTTTAGCAGGGATTCTTAGGCCCCTCTTGGGCGAGACATACCTTCTTTAGGGAGGGAGGCCACTCTCAACCACTTTACCCCATTTGTATGCATATTGGTTGTTTGACTTTTGGTGTTCTCTTTGATTACTAGTTGGCCTTAGGAGGTTTTACTAATTCTTCGTTATCATGTATACTAGATTTCCTTCAACTCCCTCATTCACTGCTATCCCCCCCATGACATTTACTCATTTCACGGGGAGGAATACTTCCACTTTTCATAATGGTATGCATAACTATGACACTCAGTCCTCACCTTGGGTTCCTAGTCATTCTCCTATTGATATGCCTTCACCCTTGCAATCCTCCCCCTGGTCCACTTATATGAATCTTAGCATTGGATCTGGGGGCACCATGGCCTCAATGCCTACTTCTTCATTCAATATGAGTCATGTCCCTCAACCAGCTCTCATTGTGGGAGGTTGGAACCTCTCCTCTTACAGATCCAATCCAAGTTATCGTCTTTCAAGACCCAATGCTCAGATGGGTGATTATTCTACTTACTACACCCCATATTTGTATCCTTCATCCACCATGTCGGTTCCTTCGAACACTTTTCCCATGACAGGTCCTCAGGTATCCCTGGGTGTTTCATACGGGGAGAATCATTTTTACGGTTCAAGCTACCCTCTTTATGGAACCCCTTCACAAGGGGCAACATATATCCTCACTCGAATAATCCTTATCATACTTTTGTATCTTCACAGACTTCAGTGATGATGCCCATTCACACCTCTTAGAATCAGTTAGGCAAAGGATACTACCTTTCCAAACAGGGACAGGGGGTAAACCAAGATCCTTCCTAGCCTGCAATGTTCCAAAGAAAATATTTCCCTAGACCTTGGTATCAAATGTCACAACTCACCGTTAGTCCATTCACTATCATTCATATCAGATCTCCATCACCAACATATTCCAGTCATGTTGGAAATGGGTCCACAAATTCTACAAGTCCTATTGACAAACTGCACCCGGCCGCTTCTAGTCATGCTGGGGGCACAACACTAGTTTCCATGAGTCATATCAATGTCACATATCTGACCTTTGTTCACCATATAGGATATGACTCTCTCACCTCTATCAGTCATGTTGATATTACGTCACCAGCTGTTGTGAACGACACTGGGGGCATTGAGAATCCTAGACGCCTCAGACGTAAGCCTAAATTCCTTTGCAGGACTTGTGAAGGATATCACCTTACTTGTTTATGTCCAACCACAGCTGGGATACCAGAAGCATGGGCGTTATAACCCTAATTTTCACCAGACATACTTACCTAACATCAGGCCATCTCATATGCCTTCTTTTCCAAGCCAGTACTGAACAACTCTTCTTAAAAAAAACCTTTTTAAAGGCCCACGTGCCCTGATCCACTACAGCCTGCATGTACACTCTAGCTAACCCACTACAACCCACGTGTACCTACAAAAGCATGAAAAATGGAAAGTTGTTGACGGAACACACAATTTTGGGTAAGTTAACTAAACCTTTTGACCATGCATGGCCAATCATTCGACTAAATACCTAAATCCTTATAGCCTATAAAAGAAGGGGTAGGGGTCCCATTTGAAAGGGGGGAAATCATAGTAAAGAAACTCTACCCGAATTCATATTCCCCTTTGCCCAAGATTCTACAACCATTTTGTGATTTCAACGGAGAAGAGAAGCAAGTGTGTTAGCAGTTGGTGCACAGTAAAAGAGGATCCCAGGACCGGATTCATGGAGTAGTGGTCATTTTCATTAGTGTAAGTTGCTTTAGTGAAGTAAATAATAAAGAAGTACTTTTCCCGTCCCACCATATGAGGTTTTCAGTGTTTATTGTGTACATGTTGATTAAATCTCTAACCCATTAATCCATAGATCAAATGCATGTGGAGTTCTTTGTTTGTCTGATGTGAATGCAGGTCATCCTTGGGAGGAGAGTTGCAGTCAAAGAGTGACCAAGCATGAAGAGGGATCAATACCAAATGCCAAAAATAAGGTATGTTCACTTGATCTTCTTAACTGTGTATTTGCTTAAGAATAATGGGGATTAGGTCTGGGATGATGGTAAAAATAGGATCTTTAGGTCTTTTCTCCATGCATGATAAAACCCTAAGTGCTAGTCCGTAGGGGGATTTCCCACTCACAATGGAATTGGAGACCGTACTAGGGATCTCTAGGGATTTTTGGGGATACTGTTTAGTAGTTTTAATTTGGTTTCATCACCTTTTTTCTGAGTTTCTGTAAGAGTCTGAGCTAGTAGGGATTCTAGTATTCCATACCAGTATTCCCTGCTTTCTTTGCTTGGCTTCATTTTCTTTTCAGGAAGTCACAGAGGTACACGCAGCCTGTATAAGGCCTACATGCATGTACGCGTGCCCAACCTTCACATAGCCCACGTGCACACGCTAGCTGATGAAGTGTCAGCTGCGTATCTGAGTTCAGAATTTTTTTTTTAGAGAGGCAGTCATCCTCTTCCCTGTCAGAAGTGATCCTTCTCAGGGGTTTTCTGGATCTCATTCTAGTCTTTGTTTTTGCAGTTTGTAGCTTAGGTACCACATCAGATTAGCTTTGTTCTATGAAGTTTTCCTTGAATTTTTTTTTCTTTTCTGTCAAAGTAAGTTTCTGGGTCTTCAAGGGATTCTCGTTCTCAATACCAGTAGTCTCTGCCAGTGCTTGATTGCTTGTTTTTCATTTTTTGAGGAGTTGCAGAGGTGCATGTGACCTATAGTGGGCCTGCATGCATGCATACCCACCCTGTCTTTGGATAGCCTGCGTACATACGCTGGCTGCTGAAGTGACAGCAGCATAAATGAATTGAGGAAATTTTTCAAAAAAAAAAGAGGCAGTCATCCTCTTCCCTATCAGAACTAGGACTTCTCAGGGGTTTTCTTGATTCATTTCTAGACTCTGTTATAAAAGTGTGTAGCATTGGTTTGATGTTAGTTTTCTTGTTTAAAAAAAAAAAACAAAGAAAAAAAAAAGAGATTTTTTGTGTTTCCTAGCTTTTTAAGCTTATTTTTAGCTTGAAATTTTAAGAAAATGAGTCGCATTTTGAAAAACAATTCCCCCTCATGGCCGGGGGAGGCCATGAAT
>JASDQU010687647.1:65552-75938 GCA_032191745.1 Picea mariana
CTTTGGGAATTAGGGTGAGGAAGGTAGAATTAAGGGATGAAAGGACTTGACTTGAGACTCTGGAGTCTTCAATGATTTCCCACACCTTTTCCTTGATCAATTTCCAACAATGATGAAAAAGGTATGAAGTGAAACCATCCAGTCCCAGAGATTTTCCCATAGGGGTGTCGTGGAGTGCCTGATCCACTTCCTCGAGCATGATGGGCCGTAGCAGAGCTGCATTGTATTCCTTTGTGATTGTACAGGGTATGTGTTGCATGACTTGTGCTATGGCTTGAGATATTTCCCCCTGGGGTTCCGTCAAGATATTTTGATAATAGGTAACCAGCTTCGCTTCCAGATCCTCATGAGACTGGAGAGTTTGCCCATTTTTTGTGATCAATTGTGTAATGTGGTTTGCGTGTCTTCTTTGAATGGTAGACCTATGGAAGAACTTGGTGTTTCGCTCGCCCTCCTTTATCCATTAGATGTAGGACTTCTGCCTCTATAATATCTCTTCTTGGGTTTTTCTTTCCTCCAGCTTTTGTCTTATTGATGCTTCCTGTGTTTTGACATCCTTAGAGATGCCCTGATCATGGATCTGGCTTTGTATGATTCCCATTTGATCCGTTAGTTTCTTTTGGGCTTCAAAGATATTTCCGAATTTTTGTTTGTTCCAAGTCTTGAGCTTTTTCTTGAAGTTTTTGAGTTTATGCTGGAATATATAAATCTTGGATATGTGTGGAACTAACGCCTCCAACCACTAAGTGTGGGCATTTTGTTGAAAGTCTAGGTGATTGAGCCAAAAATGTTCCATCCTGAAGGGTTTACATCTTGGAGTGGCAGGGATGTCAAGCCAAAGTTGGATGGGCCAATGATTCGACCCATGGACATCAAGAATGCGCACTTCCAGTGTTGTGCCTTCCATCATGAGAGAATCAGAGAGAAGGAAGCAGTCTAGCCTACAAGTTATCTTATGAGAGCCAGTTCTTTGATTCGTCTAGGTGAATATGCCATTTGGAGTGTCTATGTCAATGAGTCCTAGTTTGTTGATTAGGCCTTGAAAGTTCCTAGACTCTGCTTTGATTTGGCACGTTCCTCCTCTTTTCTCATCCAGATTTCATATCAAGTTGAAGTCCCCTCCAAGAATCCATATGTTCCCTACAGTTAGGATGGCTAGTCTATCCAGATTCCTTAAGAAGGCATTTTTGTCCCTTGGTGTGGCTGGTCCATAGAAATTTGTTAGGTATTCAGGTTTGTTGGAGCCAATGATTCGGTATGTGGTAGATATGCACTATCTGGTTGTGAAAAAATTGTCCAGGGTGACTAAGCTTGGGTTCCAAAGAAGTGGCAGTCCCCCTGTTGCACCCATAGCATCAGTGTAGATACCTTTCCCTTACTTCCAACAACTAGGGAGAATTTTATCCATTTCTACAGTGGCACATTTTGTTTCTTGAAGCATTATTATGTCTAGTTTTTCTGCTATGATAATCTCCTCTAGTAGCTTCTGCTTACTACAACTGTTGATTCCCCTTATATTCCAGGAGATGATCTTCATGATGAGGATGGGGAGGGGAGAGGGGGAAAGCTGTCAGATATGAGATGGATCTGATTGGAGTTGACAATAAAATGTATGATCTCTTGGATGAGCTTGTTGATCGATTTCCCTCCTCTTTTCTTTTCATATTTCTGAGATTTGTGTTTCTCTTTCTGTGTGTTTCCTTGTATTCCCAAACCTAAGCTAGATCTAGCAGTGGAGCCTGCTGTGGAGTTGAGGAAGATCTTGTGTACTTTCCTCAACTGGTTTTTAGGGATGGTATAAAGTTTCTAGTGCTAATAAGCTTGTTCCAGTTGCTCTAGGTCTACTCCCGCCAGATCGTGTTCTTCTAGATCCATTTCTACGTCACTATATTCTATCTATGAGGGCTATATGGTTGTGGTGTTGGAGCTAGGTGGAGAAGTCGTTTGGGCCTAACCTGGTGTTATAACCCTAATTTGCACCAAAAATGTTTACCTGGCATCAAGCCATCTCATATTCATTCTTTTCCAAGCCACTACTAAACAACTCTTCTAAAAAACTCCATTTATAAAGGCCCACGTGCCCTGATCCATTACTGGACGTGTGTACATGCTAGCTGACCCAAGACAGCCAACGTGTACCTACAAAAGCACGAAAAAAGGAAAGTTGTTGATGGAACACACAGCTTTGGGTAAGTTAACTAAACCTTTCGACCATGAATGGTCAGTCACTCGACCAAATACCTAACTTCTTCTAGCCTATAAAAGAAGGGTTAGGGGTCCCATTTGAAAGGAGGAGAATCATTGTAAAGAAACTATACCCGATCGAGCATTCCCTTTGTCCCAACCTTTAGCCATCCTTGTGAAAAGAGAAGTATAGAGCAAAGCAATTGGAAGATAGTGGAAGAAGAGCCCAGGACCAGGATTGAGGATTAGTAGCTTACTTTATCATTGTAAGGTATCATTGTGAAGTTAATAAAAGAATTTATTTTCCTGTCCCGCCATATGAGATTGTCATTATTGGAATATTGATTGTTTGATTGACTAAATCTCTAACCCATCTGATGGCGATCCCTTTTCGTGCTTGGTCATTCTTTGACTGCAACTCTCCTCCCAATGATGGCCTGCAGTCAAAGAATGACCAAGCACGAAAAGGGATCGCCATCAAACATGAAGAATAAGGTACATCAACTTAATCTCTTGAGCCTTGTATTTACATATGAGTGATGGGGGCCTAGGCATGGGATGATGGTAAAAGGTAAGAATCTTTAGGTCATTTCTACATGCATGATAAAACCCTTAGTGCTAGTCCGTAGGAGGTATTTCCCACCCAATACAAAATTGGTGACCATACTGGGGATCTCTAGGGTTTCTGGGAATATTTTTTTTGGGGGGTATTTTTCAAAAATTGGTTTCATTACTTGTTTTTAAAGTTTCTGCAAAAGCATGAGCTAACAGAGATTCTGGTCTTCCATACCAGTTATCTCTGTTTCTTTTCTTGACTACATATTTTTTTCAAGACCCACAGAGGTACATGTGGCCTGTATAAGGTTTGCATGCATATACCCGTGCCCTACCCTCACACAGCCTGCATGTACACTCTAACTAAGGAGGTGTCAGTCACGTGTATGATTTCAGAAAATTTCTTTTAGGGAGGCAATCATTCTCTCCCCTGTTAGAAGTAATCCTTCTAAGGGGTTTTCTAGAACTCATTCTAGTCTTTGTTTTTTGCAGTTTTGTAGCTTAAGTTTCACCTTAGATTGGTTTTGTTCTATGAAATTTTCCTTCAATTGTTTTCATTTTCTGTTAAAGTAAGTTTCTGAGTCTTCAAGAGATTCTGGTTCTCAATACCAGTAGTCTTTGCCAGTGCTTGATTTCTTGTCGTTTCATTTTTTGAAGAGTTGAAGAGGTACACGCGGCTTGTATAAGGCTAGCACGCGTGAACATGTGCCCTGACTTTACATAGCTCACATGCACATGCTTGTTGTTGAACTATCAGCAGTGTGCCTGTAGAGAAAATTTTTGTTTAGGGTAAGGAATTCATCCTTTCCTTTGTCAAGAGTTATACCTCTCAGGTTTTTGGGCCTCTATAATAGCGGTCAGTAACTTGGGTTTGATCACAACAATAGCTTGCTTTTTCATTAAAAGATTTCTTTTGTTTTTTAGCTTTTTTAACTTATTTTTAGCTTGAAATTTTAAGAAAAATGAGTTGCATTTTGAAAAACAATTCCCCCTCATGGCCGGGGGGCATGAATCATGCATTCATCAGTTTCTTTTAGAATCTTTTGTTATTTCTATTTTGATTGGAAGAAAATATAAAAAAAAAAGAGTTTCTTAGATCTCTTTCTTTCCTGGCATTTTCTTTGCATTGCTATTTGAAAAAGAAAAGAAATTAGCATAGTGTTGTGTTTTCTTTTCATCTTAAAAGCATTTCAAAAAAAAATTATATATATATATATATTCATTCTTTGCCAGTGTTCATGTAAGTTTCATCATTTTTTCACAAGAGTCTTAACACAATCAGTTGCACTACCATACTCTTTTGAGTAAATCAAGCCAGTGAAAAGAACACTAATTAAAATCAACTAGACTTTATGTTTTATAGGGTTCATCAACTAGTCTAGGCTAGAGCCTTNCTAATTAAAGTTTACTAGACTTTATGTTTGTAGGGTCCATCAACTAGAATAGGCTAGAGCCTTGATTTAGGTTGGAGAGGAAACTCTTCAAGGCTATAAAATAAACATACGAGTCTGTGCTAAGGAGTGTAGAAGTCCAGTAATGTGGAAATTATCCTGGACCCCCCTCTAACACAGGGGCTAAACATGAGGTCGCGTGTGGAAAGGTAGTGGAGATAACCCCTCCAAAGCCGGATCAAGCGTAGTGGGGAACTCATATAGAGGACTTGTCTTGGGATTCTGTTGATCGCATTTACCACAGAGCTTCGTGGGTCTTGAATCCATTCGAGGTCCTCAATCATCTTCCGGAACACTTTCTTTCGATACCCTTGATAGGTTTCGGGCTTGATACCCTGCTCATTGCGGTCCACCCGACTGTCGACTGTACCCACCTGGTGATTGTTCACGAGCTGGCAACCTAGTTGCCTTTATTTTAGGGACTTACATAGGTGACTGCAGGGGTATACCGTAGTACCTAGGGCAGACATCGGGCCATGCTTTTCAATTTATACCCATAGGGTTCTTCTGTATTAGAGTTTCACTTGCACTGGTAAGTTTCTCTAGTGTTGGTTAGTGTAACTATTCTTCCAACTAGTTAGTCGTTTGCTTGATTTTCCTTTAGGAAATTTTAGTGTGTGCTTTGTGCTCCCTAGTTTTCCATAGTTAGTTAGCCAACCATTGCTTTAGGTCTCTGACCTAGGGTGGTAGGCCTCCCACTCCACTGGTCGTGAGGACGTTTTGGTCTTCCTCTTAGAAACGTGGAGCCGCCTCTGTATAGGCCTTGTTTTTATAATACTTGTTCACCAGAGTCAGTGTGTGAGACTTTTATGGACTTGAACGATCCCGCAAGGGGAGAACCCGTGCATAAGATCTTCATGGCTAAAGTTTCTGGAGATACCAACCAAGGAGCCTCTTCACAAGGGGATTCTTGTGCTTTTCCCTTCTTCAAAAATGTTGGTGTCCCTTCGATGGCCACTTTGTACATTTATGGGTTGAATGTGGGGTTCCCAGTTTGGTTGGGTACCATTCCAAATGTCCCAAATGCTCTTGATGCTTCCTAGCTAAGTGATTTATGTCATGGGCATAATGTTGATGCTCCTTCGTTAGCAAAGTATTCTCCTCCTCCTTCTCCCACAT
Source organism: Picea mariana (assembly GCA_032191745.1). Taxonomy (NCBI): domain Eukaryota; kingdom Viridiplantae; phylum Streptophyta; class Pinopsida; order Pinales; family Pinaceae; genus Picea; species Picea mariana. The sequence continues at coordinate 70,862 of JASDQU010687647.1, forward strand.
CTGGTGAAATTTCAATTACTAGTAACCGAAAGTCTAAACAAAGTAGAAAGAGGAAGAATAGGAAGAAGAAATCACCAGCCAGTCATGTTGGGGGAAAAAGTCCAGTCACTACTATTCATATTGGCAATAGGTATGTAGCCTCTGTGAGTCATGTTATCGACCCATCACCGACCTCTGCAAGTCATGTTGGATATGTGAAACCAGCCACCACTAGTCATGCTAGGGGCATTGATTCTGTTGAGAAACCTAGACAGATAGGTCGTAAACCTAAGTTCCCTTGTAAGCTTTGCAAGGGAGATCAACTTACTCATCTATGCCCTGGAATTCTAGAGGTACACAAATTGTGGTCCCTGTCTGCAACCTCTTCTAATTCTAAGTCTTCTCAAGTTTCCTCACAGTCTATTCAACCATTGGTTGAGAAAGTGGTCACGCCGATGCAGTCATCGACTGACCCCACTCCTATTTTGGGGGGTGAGGTGCCTTTAGACCATCTAGTCTCTCAGCCTATTCAACCATTGGTTGTGAAATTGGTCATGTCGATGCAGTCATCAGCTGATCCCACTACTCTTTTAGGGGGTGAGGTGATTTTAGACCATGTAGTCTCTCAGCCTATTCATCCATTAGTTAAGAAAGTGGTCATGCCGATGCAGTCATCAGCTGATCCCACTCCTCTTTTGGGGGGTGAGGTGCCTTTATACCATGTAGTCCTGTAGCCTATTCAACCATTGGTTGCTAAAGTGGTCATGCCGATGCAGTCATCGGATGATCCTACTCTTCTTTTGGGAGTGACGTGTCTACCGACTATGTTTTTAGCATTTCTGGTTCAATACTTTCAGAACAAGAGGGAATTTCGCTCATTCCGAGCACACCCCCTCCAAGCCCTAGGATGGTTTCCTTTGATTGGAATGATCTTGTTGAGCCTCGTCTTCCTTCTTCTGCACCTTTTCAAATAAGGGTTGAAGTTAATTCAACAAACATTTATCAATGTATCGTGGATGAAGGATCCTCTGCAAGTATTTTATCCTCCTCGGTTTGGAAATTCTTGGGATATCCCGAGCTTGTGTCTTCTTCGCATGAACTGTTGGCTTTTGAAAGACGTCCTAGTGAATATTTGGGGGTTCTTCCTCAGTTACCTATCTTGTTAGGTGGGAAGACTATCCTTGTTTACGTTATAGTGGTGCAAGGCCCGTTAGATGTCAATATGCTTCTCGGGCATGATTATGTATATGCTATGAACGTTGTGGTGTCTATGCTTTTCCGGGTGATGCATTTCCCTCACAATAGAAGCATTGTCACTATTGACCAGCTGGCATCTGATAATCACCATCCTAATTCAACATTAGTTCGGGATGCCCCTTTATATGTTCCTAGTTTTCATGAAGATTCCACCCCGCCACGGGTTAATTATGTGGCATCTTATCCTCAGTGTTCAATTGCTTCTGAGAAGGAACCTGTGCAATCACGTTTTCCCTCTAGAGACTTGGTATCAACAATTGATCCATTGGTTTATCCAATGGGGGCATGGGAACGTTTGCTTCCCTCTCTTGGTCCAAGGGGGCTTGAGTATCCTTCTGAGTTTGATATCGTTATTTGTAGATTTAAGTCCTCGTGCTCATGATTATTTGTTGATAGACTCTACCAGTCCTAGCCAGAACCTCCATCATCATATGGAGTATGGTCATTTTACTCCACCCTTTGGGACTGTCGACCCTAATTTTCATGATTTCTCGGATTTTGAATTGCCTTCAGATGAGGCTATCCTTGAAGCCATGACTACAGTTTCTATACCGCGGGAGGACTTACACCGTGGTTTGTGTTTTCTTCCCTTTTGGGAGACTTTCCAAGTTGATTATCGAAGAGACTCTTGGTCCGAGCCTAGCAGCAGGCTCTACCTAAACCAGTTTCATACATGAGTCGTAGCCCCCATGGGTCTTCTTTTAAGCCCTTTTCAGACCCTTTAAAACATGAAAAGATTGTTGAGCAATCTTGTTGTCTTTCACACTCGTTAAACTGAAATTTGAAGGCACATCTGTCCAGCGGTAGTTTACCCCTTTTTCGGTCCGGATGGTCAACTGTATGAACAAAGGTATACTCTAGGAACTTCAGTTCTCTAGAAGAGTATTCTCAGGTACAATTTTAACCCTTTTTCGGGCCTGAGGGACTAAATTTATGAAAAAGGAAACCCCACGGATTCCATATTTAAGCTCTTTTCAAGCTCCCTAAAATTGAAAAGATTGTCGAGTGACCTTATTCTTTCACACTTGTTAAAATGGTCCAAAAGAACATTCTTGACGGAGTCCATAGTTAAGCTTTTTTCAGACTCCTTAAAAATGAAAAAATTGCCGAGTGACCTTCTCTTTATCACACTCGTTAAAATGGTTTTGAATAGATGTTTGGTTGGTAATAGTTTACCCCTTTTTTGAGCCGACTAGACTATCTTTGAAAAAGGTACCCCAACGGAGTATCTTTTTACGTTTTTTCAGACTCTCTAAATATGAAAAACTATCGAGCTTACCTTCTCTGGGCTCGTTAAAGTTACATCCAAGGACGTTACCATTGTGTGTTTTGTTAACCACGTTTGCATACCTGCGTCTTTGGCCTAATGCTGGCTCCATGTTTCTCTCAACTGAACCATCTGAAGCATGCCTTATATGTAAGCCCTGTAGCACTTTGACTCTGCGTCTTGACACCTTTGGCCCCTGGAGGATTTTTCCTGAGTGTCCTTTTCCTACATATGTCCCTTTTCCCTGAGCATCCCTGTGTTCCATACACTTGGAACTAGTATGTTTGCGACACTCGATCCTCGTTTGTAACGTAGCATTCTTTTATTCTTTTTCCAAAATTATTGAAAAAGACATAAAAATCAAATATAACCCAAAAAGAGGAAGAGAAAAGTATTTTCTTTTTATTGGCAGAACAATGAGTCGCCCTTGGGCAAAGCACATCCTTTCGTTTGTTCTTCAAGCTCTAGGATTTAATATGACCTTAGGAAGATTTTCTCGCTACATAGAATTGTGTCCTCCTCCGCTTGGCTATTCTTCCAAACATAGGGAGAGATTGCGTTGCCTCCTGCATCATGAACTTATATCAATGCCATGCTGCCTGAGTCTCATCATTTGTCATGCTATTGTCTCAGGGAATTTTCTACCAAGCCTGAGTCGGCCCATCTGCAGTTTGTCTCTTGCCTTCATGCTCAACCATCTCGAAAGTCCATTCAAGTATTTGTTCGAAATCAATGAAGCCTCCAGTCCGATCATCAAAATCCTCTAGTCCATGACTAACGAGCTGTCGAAGACCTTTGGGTAGTGAAGTTGTACACTCATATTACACTCCTACCTTAGTTTTGAATATTTTGAAGTTGATGCTCGAGCTTTGAAGACATCATCTTTAACCATTAGGCCTTATCAGCTTCTAGAAGATAGATACTATACATGTATATCTTTTGGATTTTGAGATGTAGATCCATTGTGTGTTTCTCGTGGATACACTTTATATAGTTATATGATATGGATCTACAGTGTATTTGATTGGTAGCCATGATTTTATTTCATTTTGAGCATGGGTATGCCCGCCTCGGTGAGACAATTGTTATTTTGCAGATGGCACCTCCCGAATTCTGGTCCTTGGGCTCACCGGTTTGGTACGTTGATAAATATTGATAATGTATTTCGACCATCAGATGCTCTTCTGACCTCACACATTAGGGGGCATCTGTTATAACCCTAATTAGCACCAGACATACTTACCTGACATCAGGCCATCTCATATGCCTTCTTTTCCAAGCCAGTACTGAACAACTCTTCTTCAAAACACCCTTTTTAAAGGCCCACGTGCCCTACTCCACTACAGCCCACGTGTACACTCTAGCTGACCCACCACAACCCGTGTGTACCTACAAAAGCATGAAAAATGGAAAGTTGTTGACGAAACTCACAGTTTTGGGTAAGTTAACTAAACCTTTCGACCATGCATGGCCAGTCATTTGACTAAATACCTAGCTCCTTCTAGCCTATAAAAGAAGGGGTAGGGGTCCCATTTGAAAGGGGGGAAATCATAGTAAAGAAACTCTACCTGAATTCGTATTCCCCTTTGCCCAAGATTCTACAACCATTTTGTGATTTCAACGAAGAAGAGAAGAAAGTGTGTTAGCAGTTGGTGCACAGTAAAAGAGGAGTCCAGGAATAGATTCATGGAGCAGTGATCATCTTCATCATTGTAAGTTGCTTTAGTGAAGTTAATAATAAATAAGTACTTTTCCTGTCCCACCATATGATGTTTTCAGTGTTTATTGCATGCATGTTGATTAAATCTCTAACCCATTAATCCGTAGATCAAATGCATGTGGAGTTATTTTTTTGTCTGTTGTGAATGCAGGTTAGCCTTGGGAGGAGAGTTGCAGTCAAAGAGCGACCAAGCGTGAAGAGGGATCGATACCAAATGCCAGAAATAAGGTATGTTCACTTGATCTTCTTAACTGTGTATTTGCTTAAGAATAATGGGGATTAGGTCTGGTATGATGGTAAAAAGTAGGAATCTTTAGGTCTTTTCTGCATGCATGATAAAACCCTAAATGCTAGTTCGTAGGGGGATTTCCCGCTCACAACAATGGGGCTCACCTAAAGGCCCTTTAGATTCTAAGGAATCTGTGCTTTCCTCACACGTTGTTTCTCCGTTGATTGACACAACAGTAATGCCACTACAATATTCTCTTGACCACACCCCCGTTCTCAAGGGTGATGTACCCCTTATCCATGTTATCCTGCGTCCTCTTCAACCTAGAGTTGAATAAGTGGTCGTACCGGTGAAATCTATGGTCAATCCTACTCCTTGTGGAGGGTGATGCATCCTTCAACCACATCGTCAGCATCCCTGATCTTGCACCTTTTGAACGAGAGAGGGCTCTACTTTTCTTGAGTCCTCTCCCTCCTGGTTTTGAGGATATCACATTCGATTGAGACAGTCTTGTGGGGTATGCAATGCCCTTGCCTATGTCCTTTCTAGTAAGGGATATTATCCGATATATCACCGAGACTATATCCTACACTGGTGCTTTATCCTCCTCTACTTGGAGAGATTT
>JASDQU010687648.1:0-11364 GCA_032191745.1 Picea mariana
ATTAACCATACATAAAACCCTCACTGTTATGAAATCACAACCTGTATTGATAACAATATGTCTCAACCATACTCCAAATAACACAAGATATGTCTTAACAATATGCCCAATGAAGTATCCCAACAACAAACAACCAATACAGTAGCAATGTATCCATGTAGATCTGTATTATACAAAATATACCATACAACCAATAGTCCCTTGAGGGAAAAATCTCATTCTCCCATGGATATACCCCAAACGTTCACCAAACATATACCTAAGATAAGAATATAACATACCTTTTGTTACTGTATATAGATTTGATGTACCTTCTCATAGTTAGTCCTTCCTGTAGCCTCTTCTCAGCTCTGCAACTTGTCAATGATGATAGATATGATCTTCCTTTTGTTCAACTTTGGCAACAAATCCATGCTCTATCTTTAGTAAACTCTCGGGTATCCGCACTTTGTCCCATTGTGGCCCAAGGATGTTTGTGTCCTTCTAGTACTGCAATCTGCAGATGTCTTCAGTAAAACCCTAGTTCAGTACAGTCTCGACCCTTCGACTCCTACAACTTCTCTCATCGTTTCTTCAGACTCACTGCTTTAGATTTGTCAATGATACATGCCCATAACATTTCACAAAAGAAATATTCAATGTGCTCAATAGATGCAAATGGGATACCCTTTCTCTCTTATTTATACTCTCCAAGTAGATTCCTTTAGGGGTTATCTTCTAATTGTTTTACCCAACTTCCCTCTTTTAGGGCTAACCCACTTTTAACTACTTTACCTACTTGCAACCACTTTACCATAAATATAAAACTCACAAATTCTTGTTGCAACTAATTTATTTTTAATTATTTTCTTATTGCAACAACTTTACTCATGATTAACTCCTAGTTACAATCAATTTGACTAGTAAACTTCTAATAGGAGCTTCTAGAATAATTGACGTATTTGACCTTCTAGGGGCTTCTAGATAAATCATGAGGGTTCTCCAACTTCACTAAGCCATATCTCCTCAACTGTGAGGACCTACGTGACATACCACATATTATTGGAAATGGAACGACATGTACTATCCATCTATGACAGTCTTTCCTGCAAATTAATTGATCTTCATTACATTATTCCTCAGAAAAACATGGGTTCCTTATCCACACTTGTGGGGCTATCGGAATTTGCTACAGGACTTGCTTCAAGGGTTGACATCAATGAAAACCAACCCAATTAATCAACAACATGGATCTCAAAGTGATAAAGGTAATCAACATGTTACTTCAACCAGCATGAACAAATCATCATCCTCTTCTCACTCAAAGATAAAATCAGTAGACAGTGGGAAAAGAAGTTTACATGAAGAGCATCTTGAAATTTCCCAATTGGAAGAGAAGAAGTCCCAATATGAGGAATTTATCAAAGAAAGAGATGAGTTTTTCATGAAAAAGTTCCTGAATTATTTCAATTATGTTTAAACTGATTTTGACTATGACACTATTTGAGGACAAATGGTAGAACCATGATATTTTATTTTGAAACATTTAAATATCATGTTAGTTTATGGGAGACGCAAGTGTTTATGCCATGGTGTTTAAGATGCATGTTTTTAGTATGTTACATGATGCTGATATATTCTATATTCGATGCTTTTATGATGGAGCAACAAGGAAAATTTATTTTGATTATTGAGATAAAGTGTGCATATAGAGGGGGACCATACCTATTTAGTTATTATTTATTTATTTATTATCCTTATCAATAAAATCATTTGTCTTATTTCTTAACTAAAGATATTTAACTTTAGTAACTAAAAGTAGTTCAACCACTTGAGGAACTTCCTTTTAGAGAATAAAAGGAAGAACAAAAGGACAAAGAGAACATGAGGAATTGGAGATAAACGCTTCTGATAAGGTTTTCTCTTGTTTCATATTGATATTTATGAATTTCATCCTTCCATTTTATGAGTTTCTTAAAAAGGATAAATCCTCTTATTGATAGCATTGATATTTGAAATTCTTTACAAGTTCATTCATTTCTCTTGACAGTATGTGTAGTTTTATTAAAAAAAATCATTAAGTTTCAGGTCTGATTAAGATTATTTTGCAGAGTCAAGACATGGTGGGCTTGTGACTTGGTTGATCCAGTGTATACAATCTTGGACATTTTCTTTCAGACACCAGTTGTCTATGTATAATGTTCAATTCCATATTAGACTTCTAAGTGTGATCTTGGTCCTCACCCTCACAGGGGTTTGAAAAGAGGCATTCTTGTTGTAACTCATAAAATCCTTTATTAATAAAATCTAGTTTTTCTCAATTGAGACTTGTGTATTTATGGTTTTCAGATTGTTATATTCTTTACTTCATTCATTTTAATTCTTGTAATCATTTACATATAAACTTTTTACATTTTTTTAAGTTGAAACACACAACTTTAAAATAGCATCAGGTCGAAGAACATATTTCTTGAGGGTTGATTGATATTTTTGAATATGCTATAAATCTAGGGTAACATTCTCACCTATATTACCTTGGCCTAGTAAGATTCGAAAATTCTTGAGTGAGGAATTTCCATTCCTCGCATCAACATCGCTCATGATTGTTAAACATTTAATAATTTGTGTGTTTATTTGCAATGTGATACACATGTTTTAGGATCAAAAGTTTTAGGTGGAGCTCTTGTTGTGGATCTATTTTAGATTGGCATTTAGCGATGTTGATATTATTCTACACATTTTTCTTGAACGTTGGAAATAGATATGTATGTTAACTATTGGGTTAATGATTTGTTTATAATTATTATTATGGTTTGACCTTATTTCACTATATTGTAAATTTGTACAGTGCAGGTGAAAAATACTCAAATGGGTTGGGTTCATTTGTAAATCAATTAGGTTAATTAAGTGAATTCATGATGATAAATTGAAATGACGATGAATTGAAATAATAGAAATTGAATTTTGATAGATTAAGGTAATTAAAATGATTTTAAAATAAAATAAAATGTATGGGAGATGATGATTCTTCATCTTCCATTTATTTTCTAATATTGGTTTATATTTTTTAACACTTTTGGGAGATGATTATTCTTCACCAACCTGCTGGAGACACCAATCTCCTTTACTAAGCACCAGCTTAGCAACAAGTTTTGCAGGAACCAACCTATAGGAGACACCAATCCCCTTGGTTGAGCAGCAACTCAGCTCTTCATGTAGGCACCAACCTACAATTGAAGTATTTGCAGGAACCAACCTACAAGATACATCAATCCCTGCAAGCTACCAATAATATAAAATTTACTATTTTATTCAAGCCTTCACTTGTAAAATTTTGTTTCTTTATCTCTGCTATCATAGCATTCTCCACCATCTTATATTCTTCATGAATTCATAAATTCCTTAGACTTTCCACCTCCCATCCACCCTTAGACAAATATCAGTTTCTTTTCTTTCATTCTTGTGTATCTTCTAACCTCATAGTTACACAGCCTTCTCTCTCACTTCATTTATAGCACCATTGTTGGCACCAGGCCAAAGCAGAAAGAAGGACGATCGTGGGAAAGAAAGCCTACAGAAACAGAAGTAGCAGCTGGAGAAATAACATCACGCGTGCATGCAAGAAAGCGTGCACAAGGAAAGTGACAGTTGGAGGAAGAACAACACGCTCGTGTGGGAGGAAGACCTAATGTTGGTAGGGTTAGGGTTTTGGTAATGCTTTGTAAATGGCTGAAGAGCCCGAAATGTATAAATATAGATATGTAGGTATCATGTAGAGGGTCAATTGTTTTGTGTTGAAAAGTTGTGTATTAGCTCGGGCTGTTATTATTGTCATCCCAATTTTTTACTATAGTCACGTATGAGTGGATGCGGTATGCAATATTGACTGTATGAACTATTTTTGTAAGTTGTTGAGCTAGGGGAGAAGGAAAAGGGTAGATTCTGGGGATTAGATCGCAGGCTGAGGAGCCTTGTGCGATCTAATTTGTCTCATATAAATCTTACCCATAAGAGGGGAATTGTAAGCGTGTGGCGTCGAAAATGTAGAACTTCCATAATAAAAGAGCCAAGAGCCAAACATTTGTGGACGTAGCCTAGGAGGGGGTGAACCATGGTAATATCTTTGTAATGTGATGAATATATGCATCTCTTTACTTTCTTTTAGTAGTTATTGTTATGCTTAATAATTGAGTTAACATATTGTTATGGAACACAAATATGTTGCTCGTGAAGTAACCTGTGTAAGGGAAATATGTACCCGTGAGGAATAGGTAGATTACATCCATAGTTCGTAGTGCATGGCTCTGGTTAACAAACCCCTATCTCATACTCAATACTAGGTTGTAAACACCTGAGTCTTATAGCCACCCATTTAAAGCTATCTCGGGTGAGACTGCGCAGTCCATTCTGTGTACAATGTTGCCTTCTAGTTTACCAGGAGGGCCGATAGTTTTATAGGCTTTGTTGGAAACCCAAATGACATGAACCCTAGGTCAATAACTCAGAGAGAAGAAGAGAGAAGTTGAAACCAACAAATGGTCTCGTTGTCGTGTTAAGAGGAACAAGAGAGGATGGAGTAGGCAAGATAGAGTGAACGAGAAATGAATGAGCGAAATAAAATAACAATGAGCCATTAGAAGGGAATGTTGAGACCTTGGAACCCCACGAAAGCATAAATCAAAGGCTGGTTGAGAACCAAAGAGCTAGAGTTTTCCCATAAAGACAATAGAAACCCTAGCATCACACCTTGCAAATATCTGGATAAATACGTGTTTACGGATTTACATGAAGTCTTTTTCTACGATTTTCCCCACCTACTGCAGGAGTGGATACTAATGTTGAAATACAACCACACGATGAACCGGATCTGATAGCTAGATTGGACCCCAGTATAGGTTGAGCAGTTACAATAGGTGAACAACAAATTCACCTGTGTAGTTGACTTTTGGCTTGACGGTATTGTGGCAGGCTTCATCACAGAGTTTGCAGTTGACACAGCGAATTCATACAGCGCAGCAGAGCAAGAATTTTTATGTGGACCTCGAGGAAGGTATATTCGATCACTGTATGCTTCTATTAAAATATTTCCATATAAAAAAGGTGTAATGACAATGGAATCAGCCAGCTAGACTTCCCTGTGTGCATGGGGAAGGGGGGGAAGCACTGACAAAGAGAGGATAAATGGAAGAAGGCCAGGATAAAGGCAAGAAGGAGGAACTCTTGGACCCAATATTGATGGATGAAAACCAGCTTAAGTGGATCTTGGTGTCCTCAGGAACAACGTGTAGCGGAGTACCCTACTAATATAAGGTGAATACCAAGAAGAGAGTCATAGCCACGAGGGAAGGCTTGGCAAGTGATGAGGAAGAGGTAGAGGATCTCCAGGCTGTGGAGCATATTGAGAAAATATTGTGTGCAACTTATGAGAGGAAAATAAGAGGCCTAAGTATGGGAGGAGAAGGCAGCCATCCTGTCCATATTAATGTCAGTGTGGAACCCATAAACCCATGTGTGACCAATACACCAAAGAGAACACCACCGTTTAGAAAACTGAAGTTCGGAGGAAGTTCGATAGCAAGAAGTACATCTACCATAGGAGCAACAACTGGAGGAGCCAGTTCAGGAAGTATTAGTCAAGTATCTACACCACACAACGGAGGTAGTAGTTTAGTATTTAGAATGGCAGGACACTATCCTAATATCAGGTTACCAGAATTTCGAGGAGAAGCAGCAGAAGATCCTGAGAAGCATTTATTCATTTGTGAAAAAATCTGGGAGGCAAAACAGATCACGGATGAAGATACCAAACTCGCGCAGCTAGCGATCATGCTAAGAGACCATGCACTAGACTGGTACATGAGTCTAGACACAAGCAATTCTCTTGGGACAACGAGGACACTGGCAGACATTAAGAAGCTATTGATTAATGAGTTCTAGAAGTCGAGCTCAGAGGATTAGTACATGAACAAGATGATCGAGATAAGACAGAAACCAGGAGATTCTATATGGGAGATTGATCAGATATTCAAGCGACTGAAGGGAAAACTAAAATACCTTATGACTGAGATGCAGCACCGGAACCTGTTTGTCAACTCACTACTCCCACATTTAAAATATCCTTTACAACAGCAGAAGTTTCATATGCGGGCATAGGCTCTACAGGCAGCCTTGAAACTGGAAGAGTACCAGTACTAGCAGACGGACCCATCTATTGAGGAATTGAAGGAGGATTTGAAGAATCTAACATTTCAGTTCAACCAAAATAAGAACAAGGACAAACGAGAAGTCGTTTGGTGCACCACATGCAGAACGGAAGGACACCACAAGAATGAATGCCCAACATTCGCACAGTATATGGAAACAGGTATGCCAAACCCACTACCACAAGGAGGATTATGGTGCGAAATATGCAAGAAATTGGGTCACGACCCTTACCACTACACAATGAAGTAGAAATACCAGACAATTCCAAAGAATTCATATTGCACCTTTTGTAAGTCAGTGGGCTACGACGACAAAGATTGCAGAACTATGGAGCTGATGCGGGAAAGAACATCAGATGCATATAGAGTATAGGCTGAAATGATGACTGGGCAAGAAGCACCCCAGTTCAACCAAGCCCCAGCCCCATACAATACTACGTAGCAACAGTATAATATTGTGCAGCAACTCTACAATAATGTGTGGTCGCAGTACAACCTGGCATAGCCCCAGTACAATACCACATAGTATAATCAGGAACCACAGTACAACGTGTCGAGAGGTGATCATGTAGGCTACAAAGGAGGAGGATGATCCAGAGGAGGTTTCGAACGTGGTAGAGGACCAGTCACATGTCATAATTGTCAACAACTAGGACATTATGCACGAGAATGTCCACTGTCGCCAACGACTTGTATGTATTGTCGCGCATCAGATCACGAGATAGAGGAATGTCCGAAACTATTAATAAATATCCAAGAAAAGAGGAACCAGAACAATCATAATGTTCAATGGATTTTAGTCGAAGCAAGGGATGATGGACGGAACATCAATATAGTCACTCGTGGAGGAACGAAAACAGGAAATGATGTAGTCTGCCTGGAACCAACACAGAACCAATGGATAAAGAAGAACACTGACCCCAAGAAGAAGTTTGATGCACCTAAAGAAAAGGATACTTTTCGGGAAGCCAAACAAGAATTCCAGAAGGAGGACACAATGTTGACTTCAACTGTGCAACTAGACAAGGAAGCCCCAGAATACGAAATGTCACCATCATTGGATCATACCAATGGAATGCAACCCAAGGGAAAAGTAAGTACAATCAAAGGTTTTTTACAATCATGCGTAAAAGTATTAAGTGATCCTTCATCTGTGAAAATATTGCAAAACATACTAGAGAAATGTAGTAGTGAGACGGAAGAAAAGCTAGAACCAAAAACCGTCAATCACCTACACACCCAAAGAAGAACAAGTAGGGAATTTAGACTAAATGCTAACATTGGGGATTTCAATATGGGAGACATCATACTAGACCTAGGATCCAAAGTGAATGTGCTACCCAAGAAGACCTGGCAATGCATGGGAGAGCCAACAATGGGATACTCAAATGTCCAATTAAAACTAGCAAACCAGCATAGAGTCCTACCAATAGGTAGACTGAAAGGATTAATAGTAGATCTTTATGGAGTGCGCACTAAAGCAGAATTTGAAGTCATTGAAATAGTAGATGGCACAACACCATACCCGGCACTACTCAGTCTGGATTGGGTGTTTAACAACCAGGCCATAATTAACTTGAAAACAAGGAAAATGACATTTGAATCTGGAGATTACAGGGTCATAGCACCACTAGTTCCATTAGAAGGGGAGAGTTCCATAGAACCCACTTGCCTAGACTTAGAAGAGATCGACTAGTTGTACAAAACAACTACGTGCAATGAGGATTACATAAACCCAATTGCAGACGGGGTACTCATTTGGCGGAGCATTACTTCATGTGCAACAGACTCAGACACCATGTTAGAAAATTGGCAGCAGAGACTACATGAAATATCCACAAGAAGATGTGCAAGAATAGACCGCACAGTATGGTGGATAGGCATAGAAATCGGAGAACCACCCAGTTTCCACGAAATAAATGATATGGAAACATTATTGACACGGTAGGAAGAAGCAGTGTTAGAGACCCAGAGACTGTTAGCACTTGACTTAGCACTCAAGGCCACACCCGCAAGATGGTGGGGTGCGCACAAAGAGACTATCATAGACTGGTATCAATGTAAGCGGTTACTGTGCATAAGGTTCGGTGCAGAACGAAAAAACAACAAACAGCAGAAGTACGATGGAAACGGAGCACCATCGGAGCACTTGGAGGCATGTAGAATGCTATGGAAAATGACACCACCTAAGGAATGGCCTCATCACTTAATACATACTTTAGAGGGCATACCAGCAAACTCGTACACAAACCAGGAATTGTGTAAAGGAATTACAACATGGCGAATACTGCAGAAGAACTTCGCAGTCACTTTCTCATTCAAGCATGAGAACCCCAACATAGATGCAGCCCTTAAACGGATAAGAGGAGTAATATTCATCAAAGAACCAGAAATAGAAATGATCACAGAAGAACAACAGTAGAATAAGAAGACAGACAAGGAACTACTGTCATGTTACCATGTACAGGAGGAAGCACCAGACGAAGATGACCCATGCAATATTCAGATTGAAGAAGTAGAAGGCAAAAGAGATGTGCAAGGACCACCCATAGAATCCAAAGTTATTTCCATGCCAATCAAGGTAAAGAAATTTAACATCAGAACAGTTGAACATCCCAAAATGGCTAGCATTGGAGACTACTGGGATGAGCCAACAGTAGAAAGCATCACAAAGTTGTTGCACAAATACAATGACTTGTTTCCTACAACATTTACAGAGATGAAGGGTATAGCAGGAGAACTGGGAGAGACGAAGATACCACTCAGACCTGAAGTAAGACCAATTAGACAGTGACTATATAGACTGAACCCCATATATAAACATAAAGTTAAAGAGGAGATCAAGCAGATGCTCGAAGTTGGCATAATCAAACCATTCGAGGAATCAGAATGGATAAGCTCGATGGTAGTACAAGACAAGAAACAAGGAAGAGGGATTAGGATATGCATCAACTTGAGGAAGTTGAATGATGCATGCCTACATGACCCATTCCTTACACCGTTCACGGATGAAGTGTTAGATAATGTGGGTGGACATGAAGCTTACTCATTCACTGATGGATTCTCAAGCTACCATCAGATTACGATAGAACAGGAGGACAGATACAATACCACATTCACGACGGAATGGGGATCTTACCAATATATAGTCATGCCATTTGGATTGAATAATGCACCAGCGATATTCTCTAGAGTGGTTATCGTAGCATTTAAAGAATTCATCCATCAATTTCTCGAAGTATACCTGGATGACTGGACAGTCTATAGTCTGTTGAAAAATCATGTGGAAGTTTTGTGCTTGATGCTAGAACGATGGAGACAGTTTCAGATATCACTAAATATAAAGAAATGTATATTTGGAACACCGTTTGGGATACTACTGGGCCATATAGTATGCCAACAGGGGCTACTGGTCGATCCGAAAAATATCACAGTCATCATCAATTTACCAGCACCAAAAATAGTCCATCAGCTACAAGAGACGTTAGGACACACAGGATACTACAGGAAATTCATCACAGGATATGCACAGATCACGGTACCAATGGAAAAACTGTTAAGGAAGGATACAAAGTACCAATGGAATGACAAGTGTCAACATGGTTTCGATACTCTGAAGGAAAAGATGGTTACTGCACCGATATTAGTATTTCAAGACTGGGAAAAGACATTCCATGTGCATGTAGATGCATCAGCGATAGCACTTGCAGTTATCTTAGCGCAGCCAGGAGCAGGAGACTTGGATCATCCAACAGCATTTGCAAGTAGAAAACTATCAGACTCAAAACATAATTATAACACGATGGAAAGAGAAGGCCTAGCTATGGTTTATGCACTGCAGAAGTTCAGACATTACCTATTGGGAAAAAAATTTAAGATGTTTACAGATCACTCAGTCCTGAAATACCTAGTCAACAAGCCAGTGTTGGGGGGGAGAATTTGTCGATGGTTATTGTTATTTCTAGAATTTGACTTCGAAGTAATATTCAAACTAGGAAAACTAAATGTAGGACCTGACCACCTGTCACGGGTCACAAATGGAGAAGAAACCACGAACTTAGAAGACAACTTTTCGGATGCACAGTTATTCTCAATACAGATTGCTGACGACTACTTCACAGAGATCATACAGTACTTGAGCACAGGTATCGCGTCGCAAGAATATACCATCGCGTAGAAGACAAACCTGGTAGTCCATGCAGTTGACTATCAACTGATCGCAGGAAATCTATACAATATGGGTACAGATAGCATTTTACAAAGGTACGTATTAGAGCACAAACGACCAATAATTTTAGCAGAATCCCACGAGGGAATTATGTAGGAAAATCTACCGCACAGAAGGTACTTCGCGCAGGATTATGGTGGCCAATGATCCATAGAGACTCTAAAGATTACTGTCAGAGATGTGATGTCTATCAAAGGGTAGGCAAACCCAACATAAGGTACGAGATGTTGTTACGACCACAAGTGACATTACAAGCATTTGATAAATGGGCAATAGACTCTGTGGGACCAATTAACCCACCAGCCAAAAGAATAGGGGCAAGATACATCATCATCGTGATGAAATACCTAACAAGATGGGTGGAAGTCGCACCAGTAAAAGGCTGCAATGCAGAGACAGCTGCACACTTCTTATTTGAACAAGCAATCACCATATTTGAGTGCCCAAGAGTTTTGATGAGCAACCAAGGCACACACTTCATAAATAGCACCATCTGCGCGATGCTCGAAGAGTTTGAAGTTCATCATCAGAAGAGCACACCATATCATCCACAGGAAAATGGCACAGTAGAAGCCTTCAACAAAATCCTCGAGAACACACTAAAAAAGATCTGTAATGTCAACAGAGACGACTGGGACCTCAAAGTACCAGCAGAATTATGGGTGTATAGGACGACATGCAAAAAGTTGACAGGGCACAAACCATTCAAACTAGTCTATGGCCAAGAAGCAGTAGTGCCATTAGAATTTTTAGTACCCAACTTACGCATAGAAGCTATCACACAAATGACTGAATGACGCGCAATACAAGAAATACTGAAACAACTATTGTCAATGGAGGAAGACTGAATCCTGGCAGGATTCCATCAACAAGTGCAGAAGGGAAGAGACAAAGCTTGGCATGATCAACACATCAAGAAGAAGACGTTCAAGGAAGGATATTTAGTATTTCTCT
>JASDQU010687648.1:41276-52382 GCA_032191745.1 Picea mariana
GGCATTCTCATTATCGATATGCACTTGTACTCGGAACCCCCAATTATCCGATCCCCGATGTGCTCTTTTACCGAACCTTAGCCCCTTCTGGCTATAGGCCCATATGACCATTTATTAAGTGACCGCCACCATACCACTCGTCGGGGTTTCGGGGTTTACAAGGATAATGTGCACACGTCCCCTGGAGCTGCGATATGCCGATTCCCGACCTCCTCTCTACTCCTTACACCTTTCCTCCACTGACTCCTGGGTGGCCCACAGACTATATGCCTTATCGGGAAATCGCATATCGCGATTTCACGATGTTTGATGTTCAGAGTTTTTGTCAATACCAAAACCCGAACCCCGAAACTCCGAACAGGGCTATGATCTACGGTTTAGATTCATTCTTAGCCAACGGCTGTGATTACTTCGCGAAATCGCATTTCGTGATTTCGGAGTTCTTGATGCATTGTGTTCTTTGTATTATGAACTCCCGATCCCCGAATCTCCGATGCCACCTATCCTCTGCGCTGTCACCACACATGATTGGACACATATTAAACACTTCCACGTGTCACTCTGATTCATTACTTGTATGTGTCTGAAGTGTTGAGTCTGTCTAACACTTATCACTACCTGGTTGTGCCACGTGTCGCTTAGCTGACATGGTTTGTTGACGTGGGTCGAGTCGATGTTGATCTGACGGTTCAGATTCCGTCGGGATTTCGCATATCTTGAAATCGGGGATTTCGTTGTAGAGTGAACTTTTCCTTATGAAATCCCAATCCTCGAGTTGCCGATGAGACCTCCTGGCTGCCACATGTCCATACAAATGAACGGTCCAGATCCCTGCTAGATTTAACGGCTGCGATTAAATCGTGAAATCGCATCTCGCGATTTCGGGGTTTTCATTTTCGAGCGAACAGGACATTACAAAGTCCCGATCCCCGATTTGCTCCTTTGGGTTAACTCTCTCAAAAATTTTACAGATCTGACAGCCCTCGTTCTTTCGGGAAATTTGTATGAGATCCAATGATCACTTACTCTTCTTCCTTTTTCCTCTGTAAGCTCTTGCTGCGCACGTTTTCTTCAAGGCTGTTCCTCTTGAGCTTTTACTTCCAAATCCCCACTCTTATCCTGCTGTCTCTATTGTTGCCATTAATGACAACAACCATCACTGCATTCTATCCACTGAATTTGCTTTCTGTTAACTGAAATTGCCAACAGAGATGGCTTGTGTGGCTATGATGATGCTACTAATTGAATGGTTTGTTTTTTCTCAAGACCATTTCCTTTAATACCTCCCTATCTAGGAGGGAGTGTTTACATTATGGTATCTATAGGAGGTATTAAATTCTACATGTAACCTTTGAGGAGACTATAATATTTCATGAATTAAGAGAAACCCTAAAATGTTGGATAAAAACCCTAGAAGACAAGTTGGCTCAAGAGAATAATTAATATTAAGTTATTAGCGTCCAAGGAGAGAATTCAACCCAGTCAGATGACTTGGAGAAGTATAAATAGAGGGTGCTAGAGCTCCTTTGTTCTCACTCACTCTCGTGATTGCATAAGAACAAGTGGTGCACATTACTGGAGGAGATTTGTAGTTGTTGCAGTAGTGACTTGGTCTTTGGTTATTGTTTGAAATTTCTTCTTTCTATGCTAGTTTTGGAGAGAAGTACACTGACTTGGTTGGTTATTGATTCTAGAGTTTACTTCCATAATTATTTTTTCTTTCAAGGTTAAGGTGCTTGGGGTGGCCTTTGTGCCTATGGTTGGGTGACACTATTGAGATACTGGCTATGATGAAATAAGCACACCTTTTATTTATAACAAGGGCCTCCTTACAGTTGGTGTTGGAAAATTTTGGAATTTTGTGCTTCCTATGAATGTAATCTTTTGATATATAAGAAATCATTATGTGGTTTTCTCTCATTTGAGTTTCCATGTAAAAATATCTTGTACAATGTGTATGATCTGATGTGTTTTTGAATGGTATTGTTTATGGTTATATGGTCATGACATGTTAAATGAAATCATTAGTGAATGGAATTGGTGATAAGTTAGTGTTTTCATGTGCTATTATTAAAAATGGTAAAATGTGCTCAATACTAATTCACCCCCCCTCTTAGTATCGATTAATATTCCAATAGACTTCTTACAACTGAAATAGTTTTCTGATATCCTGGGTGGCCAACATAAGGCACATTATTCATTTCCTTCATCACTCTATTTTTTAGCTCCTTGGAATTCATCACATATACTTTTATTTTGTACATGATAATTCCATGCTCGTTTATCTCAAAATATTTAAATTTATGTTGAAAATTACCTTCCTATAATGTTTATTTTATTTTCAAATACTTATGATATGAATTTTCATCTCCTAAAATTTGACTTTAAATCTATAGTGTACATGCTAATGGTTGCAATATGCATTTCAGGATATATTCTACTGAGTGCATTAGCCACCTGATTTCCCTTTCCTTTTATGTGCTTAATTTCAAAGTCATATACACTCATAAGTTCAAGCCATCTAGTTTTCCTCACATTTAATGTAGGTTGTCAAAAAAAATGTTTGATACCACAGTGGTATGTACTTATCTCTAATTTCCTCCCCATGAGGTAATATCTCCACATTTTTAATGCATAAATAATGGTTGCTAATTCTAAGCCACATGTAGCATAATTCCTCTCATTCTATTTTAATTTTCTGAACTCATAGAATACCACGTGATCCTTTTGTGGAATACGTCGAGCCTTTCCTTTCATGCATCCGTTCAAAAAAATAAATATGAAACATGGATATGAAATCTTCAAAATTGGCATAGTTGTCTAAATGTATTTTACTTGTAGAAATTTATCTTCACACTTGAGACTCCATTCAACCTTCACTCCTTTATTTTTCAAAGAAGTGAATGGGATTGAAATATCTGATAATCCTTTTACAAATCGTTGATAATAATCAGAAATACCCATGAGTGATATGATTTGTGTCACATTTCTTGGCATTGTCCATACTCTAATGGCCTATACATTCTTGGGATCAACTACTATCCCTTCTGTGAAAATTATATGACCCAAGTAGTGAATATTATTTTTATAAAACATGCAGTTAATTAGCTTACCACACAATTTATGATCTCTTAAAAATCTTAGAACCATCCTTAAATGTTTCACATGTTCCTCCTTTCTCTTTGAGTGAATGAGTATATCATCGCGGAACACAATTACAAACTTGTTCAAGTATTCCTTGAACACTCCATTAATTAGGCACATGACAATAGTTGGGAAATTTGAGATCCAAAATGTCACTACCATGAATTCATAATACCCATATCTTGTCCTGAGTGTTTTCTTATTGATATCTTATTCATTTATCCTCACTTTACTATAGTATGATCTCAATTCAATGTTGGAAATGATTCTTGCACCTTTTAGTAGATCAAATAAATCATCAATCCTTCACAAATGATATTTTTTCTTTATGGTTACCTTATTTAGTTGTGTTAAATCAATCCATGTCCTTAAGGTTCCACATTTCTTCTCCAGAAAAAGAATTGGGGATCCCCAAGGTGCCACAATCACGTGTGTATACCCATTGTTTAACATATCTTAAAGCTGCATCTACAACTCCTTCAAATATGGTGTGCCCATTTTGTATCGTGTCTTGGACACTGGGGAAACTCCTAGCACAAAATTAATAGAGAAATCAATGTCTCTCTTTGGAGGAAGTCTCAGTATTTCCCCCAAAAAATATTCAAAATCCATTAAGACGAGATGGTATTCAATGCTTGGAATTTTACCTTGTGACTCCTATTACATATAGAATGAAAAAAAATAACATCCCTTCATGAAACTCTTTTTCAACTACACAGTTGGAATTTCTCTAACAATTATAGCTCTTAGAATTCCTCGAACCTTGCCTTTCTTCCATTCTTCATCAAGACATGTGATTTATTTTTTTGTAACGGTCTAGGATAGCATGGTGTATTTCTATCCAGTCCATGCCAATTAGAAAATAGCATGAACCCAGTGGTATGATGTTCACATATACCTTTTTGATGAGTCCATTCATGTCTATCAGACAACCTTTAACTAGCGCATTGATCTTCCTCTTAGCCCTTGTTGCTAATTGAACTAGCCAAGATTTATTTTTCTTACTACTTTTCAAGTGAAACATTTCAACATTTTTAGATTTTATGTAACTATGGATAGCTCCATAATCAATTAAAATTACTATGGGATGGTTATCAATCTTACCTTCCACTTCCATCATGGGGGATTGATATTTGGCTTGTTTGTTGTCCAAGGATGCATACATCCTTGACATATTTCCTCCCATGTATTTCACTATTTCCTCCTCTTGAATGTCATGGAAAGTCCTCATTCTTTCTCCTCTGTGAGGGAAGTCCTATATAAGTGATTTCCCTCACATCCCCAACATTGTACAGGTTGTTTCCTTAGCATTTTTTCAAATGAATCTACATTCTTGTGATTATTTTGGGTTGAATGACGTTGATGATTTGCTTGGGATTTGTTATTGAAAAAGGGTGGCTTACAACATTTCTTCCCTTGATCATTTTTACCCTTCATATTGTCATTCCAAGATTTTTGGAAAACGAGCCTTCTTTTGATCTTCTCATAAATATGATTTTCTCTCCTTATGGATTCCTCTAAAGTCTTGGCGTTATCATATTGTATCTTCTCATTGTAGAAATAAGGTAACCCACTCAAACACATTTTTATTTTCACCTTCTCCTCCTTTATGAAGTCAAAAAACTTCAAAAATTAATGGAATGTCTTCTCATACTCATCCATTGTCATGCTTCCCAACTTGAGTTCAAAGCACTCTTTTCATCCTGTTGTAATAATTCTTAAAAAAATATTTTTTTGGGAAATATCCTTTGAACTCCCTCCATGATATCTTGTTCTCATCAAGGTGCTTGGATTTCTTATGTTAATCCCACCACATGGTATCCTTTCCTTGAAAGTGGTAGGATGAAATTCTAGGTTCTACCCTTGAAGGGTAATCAAGCAGCTCGAAATATTTCTTCATTTCCAATATCCATGTCTCAACCTCTTCTCCATTCCTATTCTCACCATTCAAAGTTGGTGGCTTGATTTTCCTGAGTTCAGCTTGCAAGATGTTTGTCTTGGGCCTTCTTTTTTATATGTTGACAAGTGACACAATTGGGTTGCTTCTTGGCCTTGAACTTGGATGATTTATTCTGGTTGATTTCCTTGGAGAATTATTTTTCCTGCTCATGCTTCTTCACTTCCTATCATTTCCATGATCATCCCTTATGTTATGGGATGTCAATGTTGTCACTTGTCTAACACTAGATACTTTCTTTGTGCAAGAGTATTTTTTAATTTTCTAATGCAACATATTCATACTATGAAGTGTTTATTCCCAATATTTCATAATCCTTTCATTATAGGCCCTATAACTATGCACTTCTCTATATAGGATTATCATAGTTACATGCTCTTTTCTTCCTCTCCTTCCATTAGAGTCTATATTATCATTTCCCATACTGACATGCAGACTTATAAATGCCTCCTCATGGATGTAAAATCCATGGAGATATTCCATAACTCTATTCCTAATATAACAACCAAATTTTTTCTCCTATATCTCTAATTTTGCAAGAAATTTGCATGTAATAATTATTCTTAGTGCATGAGTACTATACAAAATTTCATTAACTAAAATATAGGTTATTCTTCATATCAATTTATGAAGAACATAATGAACCAACTCAAAATATAATTCCATAGACACATTCTTCTCTAAAAAATCTCTCCAATGGTTGTACCCAGGCCTCATTCTAAGTTCTAAGAGAAAAGTTACAACATTCACATGCTACAATTTCCACTCACTTGTTGTTGTCGAATTCACTCTATTAATTTTTGATAAACTTTTATCACCCAATTCAAAACTATGGGTGGACATATGTATTCACCTCCTCAATATATTTTCAATGAATATTCATTTTCTGAAATCCGAGCTATCAGATAAAAGTTATGGTCTTGAGAATTTTAGGCTATTTGTCCCATTTTATTCATGTATGCTACAAGTGTCAAGTGTCTTCTTTCTCTTCCTGCAAAATTTTACATACCCAGAGTCCGAATTTGGCTCCATGTATGTCTTCTATGGTTTATAATTTTTTCATAGACTACTTATGTGCCTCAAATGGACTTCTAGGCATTGATTTATGCCCTATGAAATTAGATTGGTGTTGAAATTTTACCTTGTATTGTTTCAGTTGTAACATTCTTATACAAGATCTATTTTGGGAACATAATGGCTCATTCGAAAGCTCTCCTAGAGATATTTTATTTTTGATATAAAGACTATTTGTGGTGCCTAAAAAACTTACATTCTAAAAAATTATAACTTCTAAAAAAGTTGTTTAGGGCCTCAAAATAGCTCTATCAGTTTATGACTTTCAAAAGCTATACATTTTTGTAGAAAATTTCACTATTTTAGTATTATAATAGTCTTTTGAGTTGTACAATCCATCTCAAAATCGGTTAAAATGTCATCTATTAATCTGAACTCTATTGACAATCAATGATTGAAATTTTCATTTGTATCTATGCAACATGTTTCCAAACTTTTTGACCAAGCTTTCGGCTAGCATCCATCGACGAGTTTCAGCTAGATGAAACTCTTTATTAGTTCAGCTGAACCAATCATTCTTCTTCGACCATTTCTATTCTCATACAAAAATACTTCTCCAATTTCACTGTCCCGACTATCAGCCATCAACCATTTCTTGGATAACGTGGAAACTATGGTGGTGTGGCATGACATGTGGATGTTGATGTAGAGGGAACATAGACTCTAACATGGAACTTTTTCTGATGTGACATGACACATGGATGTTGATGTTGTATTAAATGTAGACTGTAACATGACACTCTATCTGATGTG
Source organism: Picea mariana (assembly GCA_032191745.1). Taxonomy (NCBI): domain Eukaryota; kingdom Viridiplantae; phylum Streptophyta; class Pinopsida; order Pinales; family Pinaceae; genus Picea; species Picea mariana. Next base: position 48,205 of record JASDQU010687648.1, read on the forward strand.
GCATGAGATGTTGATGTGGAATCAAAAATCATCACCCTCTTTCCTTCATTAGTGATCAAACATTTCTCTTGGATGAACCAACACCTTGCCAAATTGGCCAAGCCAATCATATACCATTGAAGATTTTTGTTGGTGAACCAAGAACTTCGCCAAAATTTTCAATCTAACTATCGGTCATTGACAATTTTTGTCGGTGATTGAAACACTTTTTTAATTTGGTTGACATGAGCATCAACCATCAATGAATTCTCTTTGCCAACTCCAACACTTAAAAATTTTCTATAAAACCCCCACTAAATTTAGATTATCGATCTACCATTAAAAATAATCTTGACAGTTGATCCTCTCCAACTTGCAAAGGACCGAAAATGAATCCAAACTATCAATCTATCTCATTTTCCCATTTGTCGAAAATGAATCTCAATCATTTTTCTTCTAGAACTTGCCAAACTCCAAAATCCTTATAAGTTTTTAAATATATTAAAATCAATCACAGTCATTGATCTTGAAATCAAACACAAAATTGGTCATTAATCCATCAGATCTCACCCAATTCTATAGTGCTCATTAAAACACAAATGTCTTCCGGCCCAGTTGAATTTTAACTCTGGAACTCTATCGTTTAGCTCCATTAAAAATATGAGATAGTTATGAGACATTTAAAATCTATTTTTTCTCACAAAATTGGGGATTTTTCTCTAACTTTATCCATTTTCCCCTAAATCCATCACAGAACAAAATCTGTAACTATGAACTTTACTTAAATTTGCATTCGTTCTTGGCCCATATGTGTCCATATTTGAAATAAAATCTTTATGTTAGGTATATGTTATATTATTTTCTTCGGGGGTTCAGGGGAAACATCAAAGAGAATTTTTTTTCCTCACGAAATGTGTGGTATGTTTTCGTCATTTTTCACGTCACCTCCATTTTCGCATGCATTGTTGGGTGGTTTTTCGGCACATGGTTTTTGTCGATGGTTTTCTATTTATGGTTAAGGAATTAGGGTTTTTGACTAATCCAGGTCATTGGGTTAGGGTTTTGGATGTGTCTGGCTCCTATATGTGTATTGTATTGTAAACAATGTATCACAATGAATGACTGAATATAGAACATGTTGGCTTTCTCAGTTTGGGTTTCTAGGGGAAAAATCTTTATGTAATGCATGTATTTTCCATTGTATCTTTTCTATTCTTTATTAAAAATATATTTGTAGTAAAATATTGTACAAGGTTAAAATATACACTCGAATACCATAATGTAATGTTCACTAGCCTAGTCAGGGTCCATTATGTATGGAAATACTCGTAAAAAATAATTTTTCTGCTAACTTATTTTTGTGTAGCCTACCAGCTACAAATTACACACATATTGAACTATTGTTTGATTCCATTAATTATATGCATCTAAAAAATGCTAAATCAACATGAATGAAGTTTAAATAACTCAACACATCAACACATAAATTTTTCTCAAACACAGAGTTAACAAACAATAATTAAACTCACAATGCAACACATAAAGAATATAAAACACTTATCTTTTAAAAATAGTTCTGCAACCAGCTGCTTGGGATGGACATTCCACCCAACCATAGAAATGATGTTACAAATATCAATGAGAAGTCACCTCTTAGCTAGGGATAAAAATCCACAAAAGAGGGTGCTCTCCCACTGTCCACTCAGAAATCAGAAATCCGTCAAACCACTGGTATTCTCCTTCAACTATCTTTATTTTCCAGTATATCTCCTTCTCTGAACCTTCCCCACCCAAAAAGGAATGTACCCCTTTATATTTCTTATCCCATCAAGCATCCCATTCATTTATTAGGGTGTCTCCTGCATAGGTAGCTAGGAAATTCACTACTAGCAACCTCAAGTGAGATCACTCCTAGGAAAACTTCTAGTAAAAACAACAAAAATCACTTCTTGTTACAATTCAATTACACAATAGTTGACTCTTCATGCTTGACAGCCCGAATCTTCAATATTCTACTCCAAATACACTCTCGAATCCTCCCTCCATGGTTTCTCTAGCTCCAAGATCTTCTCTTTTTCTCTCTTCTTGTTGTTCATGCAAAAACATTGACTGTATAAAACTATTGTAACTTCCCATATGAATTATCCTCTCCTTTTACTTGCTTGCTTGACTCATGTCCCATTACATTTTTTTAATTCTTTTATATAGTGCTACCAACCACCTCTAAACATTCTATAGGAGGAACCTTCTAGAAATGGAGCCTTCTAAGAAGTCCTCTTACACTTATTATATCTAAATACCACAGTGGGACTTATTTAATAATATAGTGGACCTAGTCCACCTTACATTAAATGGCCTCCACTTTTATCACTATGCCCCATCTCTCCCCCCTGTCACTACCTCTCTAGCTAGCTAACATGCTATGGTATAGGTATTGATTATGCTGTAACAAGGTTGCTACAGGATTAAAGGTATGTCTATATGCATATTTTGAAGGTTATATCTTGGTGATAGTATGGTACATGTTAAGGTTATATCTTGAAGATGGTATGGTACATGTTAAGGATATATCTTGGTAATTATATGGCACATGTTTGATGGCATCTCTTGATATATATTTTATGGATGTTGGAACATGGTTGAGGCACATGGTTTGAACTACATCTTGGTTACATGTTGATGATCATGCCTTTGGTATCTTGTTGAGGAATTGGTATATGTATGAGTTCCATGTCTTGGCAATCTTGGTACTTGGTTCAGGTACACAATTGATGGTAATTTATTGATATATCTCATGGTATATTTTTCATGCCATGATTGAATGCTATGGTATAAGGTTGAGATACATTATTGGTACATGGTATGATACTTAGCATGGTGTTGATTTACATGGTTTATAGTTGAGGTACATGGTATAGGTGTTGGTGCATGGTTGATGAACTTGTTGTGTTACATATTGTGGTTGATGGTTTGGTACATGCTTTGGTACATGGTTGAGACACATATATTGTGATGGTATGTTGGTGATCTTGGTACATTATTGCTAGAGACATGTGTTGGTGATGTTGGACATATAGTTGAGAGATGTACTTGGTATATGATCCATGTGAGAGGCTATGGTTGATTATTGGTGATAATGAAAGGTTGGATATAGTTACAGGTTGACAAGTTTTAGGTTGATGTGACATGGAGAATGGTAGTGGGAGTGATAATGGAAATGGATGTGGTAGTGAAAGTGAAATTGACTGTGGTAGTGGCAGTGATAGTTGCAGTGATTGTGGTAGTGAAAGTTGCTCTACATTTATATTTCAGGGTGCTAGGACGGTGTGACATCCCCAACAACAACCAATAGGTCATGCAATGCTACCTAATGACTGTATATTTTCTCCTCTATTTTGATACCAATTTGTGTCATCCCCGACAAACCCATGTCAGGCCATGCTACTCCACAAAACTTACATTCTTGAGTATACACATATCTATATTTAATGCAATTTCAACCAGACATAAACATTCTATTCATACACATATTCTTGTGGAAGCGACAACAACACATACAAATTTAACATGTGACTTACGTTCTGCTATCACACAACATAAAGTAGAAATAACAGCAAAAGCGTACATGCAATAATCACAGAAAAAACCCATAAGTATAACAACATATATAAATACACAACATATAACCAAACTTGGAAATGATAGTTATCTTTTAACTTAAGTACACCAAATGCATGCAGACCTTCCACGAATGTCCCAGCCTTAGACCATGTTGCTCATCACTCTTAGCAGTGGGTCACCCCTTAGTTGGGACTAAACTCCATCAAGAAAGGGATTCATAGTCTAGGCAGGGACAACAGGAAGTTTCAGAGTACAATAGGAAGGATTTCCTCCAAGGATCCACTTACGCCCACAACTCACATATTCTCATTCCCCATATTCCTATCCCACCCTAGGAGTGTAAACCTTCATTTTCACACATTCCATCAACTGCTACACCTCCCTTTATAAGGCTTCAACAACATACTGGATCAAGAATTCTCAGATATCTGTAGCTACTATTGGACTTCCTTCAGGAGAGTTCACTTCCTAAGCACACTCTCTCACCTGGAGAGAGTTTCTCACATGCCTGACAACTTGTTTCTTCACTCTCTCTCCTCAACACATGGGCATGCTGATGGAAGCAACAAAAACTAGAC
>JASDQU010687648.1:52482-64335 GCA_032191745.1 Picea mariana
GATAACATGACCAAGGTATTCTCTTGGCACCCAGGGACACTCTGAGGTTTATATTTTGTCTCTCTGGACAATAATTCACTATGAAACCTTTGTATCGTTAACCAATAACATGGCCCATCTAGCCTTAGTACCGAAACAATGGCTCTGATACCAATTTGTGATGTCTCCAGCCACTAGAAACAAGTCAAGCAACACTACCTAACGAATTTATCTTTTCTCCTCTGTTTTGATACCAATTTGTGACATTCTTTTCAAACCCATGTCGGTCCATGCTACTCCAGAAAACTAACATGCTTGAGTATACACATATATATATCTAATGCAATTTTAACTAAACATAAACACTATGTTCATACACATATTCTTGCATAAGCGACATTAACACATACAAATTTAATAGATGACTTGCTTTATGCTATCACATAGCATAAAGAAAAAATAACAGTAAAATCATACATGTAGTAATCATAGAAAAAACCCATAAGTATAACAACATATATAAATACACAACATATAAACAAACTTGGAAATGATACTTATATTTTAATTGAAGTACACCAATTGCATGTAGACCTACCACAACCCTCCCAGCCTTAGACCATGCTTCTCATCACTCTCAACAGTGGGCACCCCCAATTTGGGACTAAAATCCACCTGGCAACGGATTCCTAGGCTAGGGAGGGACAATAAGAAGTTACACAGTACAATAGGAAGTATTTCCTCCAGGGAGCCACTTACGCCCGTATCTCATAGGATCTCATTCCCCACATGCTTATCCTAACCTAGGAGTGTACACCTTCATTGTCACACAGTCCATCAATTGCTACACCTCCATTTCCAGGGCTTCAAAAATAAGATGGATCAAGAATTCTTAGAGCTCTTTAGTGGCTACTAGATTTTCTCCAGCAGAGCTCACTTCCTTAGCACTCTCTCTAACTAGGAGAGATTTTCTCATAGGCCTAACAACCTGCTTCTTCACTCTCTCTCCTCAACACACGAGCATGGTGATGGAAGCAACATAAACTATACGTGGTGAATGATATTGATAGGACAATACGCAGGCAACCTGCAGGAACATGTACAACGAGGGTATCAATTTAGGCTTGCCGCAGAGGTTCAAGGTGTTTTAGGAATTCAAAAATGGTGTTCCACAGTTATGGTGTGATTGTTTGGTACACTGGTCAATCGGGGTAATGGATGGTGAGCCTAGTCTGAATGGTGAGAATCCTAAGAATGGTGAGAGTGGTGAGAATGGTGAGAATTCCCCCCCCTAAATATGCATGTTTTTTGGATGACACTTTGCTCTCCAAGAGAAGGTTGTCCCCACTTGGAACTCGTTCCTCTCCCTAAAGAAACTTAGGATAAATTAATATCATCTTTACATCTTTTAGAATAATAATATATTATCATATTATCTCTTAAGCTTAACACTTCTTTCCTAGACTCACAACCCCATCCCTTTCCCTAACTAGTGGAGTTTAGTCCCCCGTAACTCTTTCTTTCTGGTTAGTATACATGCAATGATGTTGTTATATTAATAATATGAATATTTACATGTACAAAACATGCTCCTGGCCTTTCACATCTAGGCTCTCCGGCCTAATAAACACATAAGTCTACCAACTTATAATTACTTGGCTCACTAGCCTATAAACATCATTACATTCATAATTACAATCGGGTCTCAGACTTGGGGTATTACAGACGGGGCAAGGAAATGGGGCAATAGCCTCCTTCCGGTTGGTGCAATAGAACGCAGGGAATTGAAGCTTTGTTCAGGTTTGAGCTGGAGAATTATGGGGTTGTAGCCTCATTCTAGTTGGAGACAGAGAATTCAAGTTGGATCATGTAAATCAAGGGGCTGCTTCCTCTTAGTTGGTATTCAAGAATTGGGAAATTGATGCTTCTAATGAATGTATTTTTTGATATATAAGAAAGCATTATGTGGTTTTCTCCCATTTGGTTTTCCACGTAAATTCTGGTGTACTCTATAATTGATGTGATGTTGTTGATATGATGTTATTTATGATTATATACTCATGAAATATCGATGCTACATTACTGATAAAGTTAAAGATTATATATTGTGGTTAAAAGTGGTATAAAGTGCTCATACTGATTCACCCCCCCTCTCAGTATTCCAACAATTGGTATCAGAGAAGGTTCCTTTAAGAAATAGTCTAACCATTAGAAGGTAGATCTTGGAGAGAAATTGTATGTATAAGAATGTAATACCACAGTTTGATGGAGATAATTATTCTTTCTGGAGCACAAGGATGAAAAAATATTTACAAGAACAGGAATTTGAAGTTTGAAAATCAGTAGTAGATGGGTAAAAAGAGCCTTCCACTCCTCCAATAGATAACGATGAAACTAAACTCATTCCAAAAAATTATAGTGCTAAACATGATATCCTAAATGTTGTGGTTGATCCAATATATGTAAAAGTTATGTATTGTGATTCTGCAAAGAAAATTTAGGACAAACTTTAGAATGTTTATGAAAGAGATGTCAAGGTCAAGGAAATAAATATTTAGACTTACATAATTCAATTTGATGAAAATGAAGGAAGACAAAGACAATGTTTCTTACTTTTTATGTGTTGATGATACAATGAACGTGATTACAGGATTGAGAGAAGAAGTTGATGAATCTATAAATTTTCAAAAGGTACTGAGATCTCTTCCAATGAGATTTGATCCTAATATTTTAGCACTAGAAGAAATATAATATATGAGCACGATAAGCATGGATGAACTACATCGAATATTTACAACTTATGAAATGAGAAAAAATCATAAAAATCTATCCAAGACATAAGAAACCTTCAAAGAATCAATGAAGACAAAGAAGAATTAAAATCCAGCGTCAAATCCAAATTTTATCTGTAGCGATGATTCAAAAGAGGATGAATATATAGCCAACTTTGTAAGGAAGTAAATGAAAGGAATTGACAAGTACAAAAGTATGCTTCCCTTAAAATGTTTGAACTGTGAAAAAAATGGTCATTTTTCAAATAACTGTCCTTATGCTAAGAAGTCAAATAGTGATGAAGAAGATGATCCCAAGAAAGAAAAGAAATATCAAAATGGAAACATAATGAAATTATTCAAGAAAAATATCTACTCAAGAGAATATAGTTCTTCATCTCATGCAGATGATGTAAGTGATAGTGACTCGGAAAGAGTACTCCTTATGGCTATGGAAAATAAGAAAAGAACCGATGAAGTTGATCTTGATTAATAATTAATCAGTTCTTTAACTAAGCTGAAGAAAGAGAGAAAGAAAAAAAATCATTCAAAGAAGAAAACATATTATTGGAAACCCAACTTGAAGAAGGTAAGAGAAAGGAAGATGTTATGCATATCCGTATGATAAAGAAAGAAAAAGAGTGTAAGAATATTGAAAAGGAAAGTGTATCATTGAGAGTTGAAGTCAACAAGTTCAACAAGAACTTGAAAAGTTCTCAAGTGTTAGAAAAAATTCTCAACAACCAAATTCCATACAATGATAAATCTGGACTAGGATACAAAATTGTTCATTTTGAGTAAGGTTCAAGCTCCATGATGAAAGCAATAGAAAAAAAGAGTTATGCAGAAGTTCTCAAAGGAAGGAATCATGGTCAACAACAATCATAAAGGAGTGAATACAAAATACCTTCTACATTCATGAAAACAAAATGTCAGTCATGATCATCCAAGAGAAGAACCAAAGAGGAATACACCACAAAGAAGATCATTCCATCCCAGGTATGTAAATTTTTTTTATGGTCATTGTTTTAATGATACTAACTTTGGACATAAAGTTGCAGATTTTGGGGCTTATGAAAGAAATTATTATGTGGCTCCACATAATATTGAAAGTTACAAATTAAAAAACTATGGACACATAGCTCGTAATTGTAAAAGAGTGATAGAACCTCCCATGAAGGAAAAAAATGACGTCATATGCATGAAAGTTTGGAAAATAAATGAAAAATAAGAAGAAGAGATGAATGAAGACCAGGTCCCAGAGATCATACTTGCAATAGTTACAACAACGCAAAATCATAATGAATTCACAGGCCAAGGGGAGGATGACAGAATCCAGGAAGAGGATAAATTCAAATCTCAGAAAGAAAATGTCAAAATTCAAGAAGAGGATGAAAAGGAAGAGGATAAATCCACAAATGAAGAGAAATATTACTTCAAATCAGAGAAATTATTTTGCAGAGGAACTCGACTTGGAGACTCACAGTGAATATGAATAACTAACAGGGGGATTCCGTGTAGTAGCTACTACAGATCAAAGAAACATCCTTTGAGTAGGTTGAAGTATTTTCAAAGGCTGATTTAGAGAAGTCAGATAGAAAAAGTACTCATTTATCAGTTGTGAAGTATTGTTCCCACATATGTATCAGTTGGAATTTACACAAGAAGAAGTTATGGTTGTATTATACTTATTCATTTAGGAAATCATATCTTCAGTACAAATCATTCCAAATATGATGATTTTGATTTACATATAGAGAAGACAACTGGAGACATTTGATTCAATTTAAAGAAACAAGAATATGTGATGATCAATTGCAGTCGTGAATCCTTCATGATAATACATTGATATATGGTTCAAAATTATGGGTAGTTGAGTATAAAAGTTATATAAATTTTTCTACATATGAATAGAGATAGATTTAGTAGATCATTGCCTAGTCTAGAAAGATATATGATAGAGTATATTTGGAATTAGTGGAATTAGTTGGAATCAATTGGTAATGGAAAGGCATGCAGTGAAAGGAATAATATAATAGGGAAAGATAAATCATCATAAGAATATATATCATCAGAAGAAAATCATTGAACATTATGGTCAAGTGAATATGAAAAGTGAATGAATAAATCAATCAATGAATTATATATATGTGTGTGTATATATATATGACATAGATTTACAAGAGGAAGAACCAATGGAAAATAATAAATACTGGAAGAGAGGAAATGAAACATACACATGTAACCCCACATTGATCTACACTACATCCTACAGACAAGTAAAGGGAAGAGAAATAATCATAGAAGTAAATCAGGAAAGAAATATTAGAAGCACGTAGGCAGGGGGAGACATACAGATATGAGGAGTTATCCTTTTTCTGATGATGTTAAAGGGAGATAAAGATAAAGAGTCAAGCACATGGGTTTAGAGAATCATTATTCATAAAATGTATAATTTTAGGAGGAGTCACTCATTTCTATAAAAAGAGAAGAGACACATGGGGAGAGAAAAATGTCAAGAAAAAGAATGGAAGAATCAATATAGGGGGAGAAACCCCAATGCAAGTTTAGATAGGGGTAGCATCCCTAAGGAGAGATACCCTTTTCCATTGATGTCAAAGGAGGAGAGAGAAACATTGATGAGGAGAAATGATCATAGGGGGATGATGAGTACCAGAGTATGAGTGTTTACATCAATGACAAAGGGGGGGATTATTCGACAATTGGTTGGAATTGATGTCAACCATTGGAGTGTTCGAGATACCCCATAGTTGTGATTGATATTGATGGCGAGTCAGTTGTCGTTGATGTCAACAAGAGTGGTTGATGTCAATAGATATGATGAGTACATTTGTAGAAGTCAATTTGATCGAGGAATAAGGAGATGAATGATAGTGTAAATGCAGGTAATACATTCATATATGGATAATAATCATCATATATTTTTTGGTGATATATAATACACCACATAGTTCCTCACATTTGAGGATATATTTCTTTTTGAAGTTGGAGGTGTAACACACGCCGACCACCCAGGTTGGGCCATGCTACTCCATAAAATGCTCATTAACTCTGCATATATTTGTATAAATTTAACCAAACATATATATTCCAAAAATACACAGATTCATGTGGAAATAACAGAAAAATATACATGCAGCCTACCCAGAAAAAACTCATAAACATATACACATGTATAAATACAAAACATGTAAATTAAGACAAAATTGATACTTATCCTTGATATAAGACCACCAACTGCGTGCATACCTTCCACGAATGTCCCAACCTTACACCATACTGCTCAAAATTCTTAGCACTGGGTCACCCCTAAGCTGGGACTAAACTCCACCCGGGTAAAGGGATTCCAATCCAGGACGAGGTTACATAATTAACAGGAAGGATTTCATTACAGGTGCCAAGTCAAGCTAACAACCTACAACCTCTCATTTCCCACTTGATTGTCCCATCCGAGGAAGTTTGTCACTTCCCACATCTTTCAGGAATGGGTAATGCTTGTAGAAAACCAGTTGGGTGTCTATGCTCAACCTTGATATTTTAACACTCAAATTTTTTAAAATAAGCTCTGCAACTTCTTTCTTCATGTCTGGCCAATAATATTGGCTCTTGACAACTGCAATAGATTTCTAATACCCTGGATGTCCAACATAAGGAACATTATCCATTTCTCTCAATATCAGATATTTCAATTGCTGATAATTTGGTACATAGGTTATGTTCTTGTACGTGAGAAATCAATCATTTCCCAGCGTATAGTCTTCAACTTTCTGCTGCAAAATGCCTTGCTGTATTTTTTTCATTATTTCCTTGTACTGCAAATCAGATTTTTTATCTCCCAAGATTTTGTCCTTCAAATTTATTTAGTAGATGCTAATGGCTATAACATGCAACTCATGTACTCTCCTCCTAAGTTCATCAGCTACCTTGTTCTCTTTTCCTTTTATATGCTTTATATCAAAGTCATATTTACTAAGAAACTCTAACCACCTTCTTTCCCTAGAATTTCGAGTTGGTTATCCAAATAAATATTTTTGACCATTATGATCTATCTTCAACTCGAACCTTTTTCCCATGAGGTAGTGCCTCCACATATTTGATGCAGGAGCAACACAAGCAGCCAGCCAAGCGAGCATGAAGGCAAAAGATAGCTGGAAAATGTAACACACATTTAAATGTTTTCGAAATGTTTTCGAAGAATTAATGTAATGGTTAAAGGGAAGCGTACTTGCATATTGTAAACAGATCATGAGCGTTTCACTCTCATCTGTAAAAAGTTAAGGCATCTCTGCATAGTTAATGAAAGTAGGTAGATTTAAATTCCAGATTAGAGAGTTTTAGGAACATGAGGGAAAATAGATATAGACACTCTCATCTTTGTATCAATGTATCATTAGAAAATTAGCATAGGGCATGAGAAGAGAGGGTTGTAATAGAGAGTTGAGAAGAATAACTCATGTACAAAAGCTTGAATTAATATATGAAGCTTTGATTTAGACTCATGGTGTTATGATGTTTTCTGTGTATACATGCTAAATGGTTTTCTTATAGTTTCTTACTCTCTTTGTCATGCATTTGTTATTATGTTGTGTGTGAATCTATGTTTTCATGTTGAATGTTTTAAGTTCTGAGAGAGAAAGAGAATCAGGGATGATTTTAAGGATGGAAATTTATTTTAAAATGTAGAAACCTTGGCGAATCTTACTAATCCTTCATATGCCAACTATAAATGTTTGGCGATATTTTTGTAAAAATATTCAAATTTCTAAGGATTTTATATATTTTTTATAATTTTTTGGCGATTTTAAGGTAAAATAAATTTATCCTATAGAATTTGGGTGAAACATTTTTAAAATAGCGAATCTAGATTTTGGAAAAACAATGGAAAATTAGCCCATGAGCGAAATTTAGGCCCTAAAATCATCCATGAAGAGAATGAGTTTCAATTGTTTCTCTTCTTGAGTGAGAGTTCCTGCAAGAAATGCACTGAAATGTCTGCAAGGAGTGCATTGACGAAGGTTCAGAGTTTATCTCTAAAAGCTCAGGAGGGATACCATTGTTCTCATTTCAATAGAAGTGAAAGACAAGCACATAAGCCGTGCAAGGTGTGCGCAGGCTTATCGATACCTTAGAACTTGTCAACTAAAGTTGAGAGATTGAAGGATTGTTGTTGCAAAGAAGTTTCACAGAGTCAAGAGGTTCAAATAACCAAAAATATTTGAAGGATTGCCACAAGGAGTGCATGCATGAGTCTTTTGGAGACTCAAAGTTGCAAGAAAGCTTAGGAGGAGTAGTGTTTTTGAACTTTTCAAGAGAAGGTAAGGAGAAAATCTTAGTGCAGAAGGCTAAGTTCTTTAGAGGCTTTAGAGGGAAGAAATTGAACGGTTGGAATTCTCCAAGGAGAACTCATGAAAGAGCAAGGACCATAGGATCTACAAAAGGTGCAAGGTGGATAAGGGCAGATGAACCCATCATTTTGGTACCCAGAATCAACGTGGGTCGTTGATATTGATATGTTGGAACTGTCAGATCATTTCAGGGATTCAGAGTTCATAAGTCCGGAGTGCAAGCCAAACCCTTTGGTTGGTCAAATCCTTGAAACGTGAAAAGAGTTTCATGTATAAAGGAAGAGTGATGAGGTCAAAATTTCGTAACTTCAGAATTCGATACTTCGGAGGTTCTGAGGACGTGTGATCGGAACACAGGAGGGAGGAAAGACTGAAATCATAAGTCATGGCAGGATATTTTCGACATTTTGGGAATTACCATTTTGGCATTCCTATTGACAAGGAGTGAAGCACTCCACATAAGAAGCTCTGAAATCATGAAACGCGAAATACCTTTGGAGGAGCGTTTCAGCATTTCAGCATTTTGGGATCCGGGATCTCGAGGAGACAGTGATTTTGAATTGAGAGTTTCAAACTCTTGGTTCACGAAATCCTGGGGAAAAGAAAATCATTTCGGCATTTCGGGATTCGAAATACTAGAAGTCCCAAGGACAAGGATCTTGGGCCCTTGCATTTAGAATTTTGAGGTTGCAAAACCCAGGATAGTGTGAAGTGGTGTTTCAGCAATTTGGTGTTTCGGGGTTCGGGAACCCGAGAGGACAGTGTTCTAGGATCAAGAGTCTTGGACTCCCAGTTCCCGAAGATATGAAATCATGGGGGTCGTCAGATCGAAGGGAGGCTTATAACGATTGATTCGATTGGAGATATTTTTTTAGGATTCAGAGTTTGCGGAGGTTAGAGAGAGCCGAAATATTTACATCAGGACTCGTGACATCGCGAAGTCCAAAACCCTGAAAGGGAAAAAGTTTTGATACAGGCCAGTCTTTTACTGAACGTTTCGGGTTTCATCATTTTGAGAGTTGCGAAGACAAGAGGTTGAGATTCCTTGTTTCAGAGCTCTTGAAGTCATGGAACGCAATAAAACTGTGTAGAAGGACATGGCTAAGCATTTCGGGAAGATTGACATTTTGGGTTTTGGAAGGTGGAAAGGTCGATAACCTCGACAACAAAATTCAGGAAATCGCTAAACCCGAAATCCTGAAAAAGAAGAAAAGGAAAGTCCCGATAAGGAAAAAAGGGCACGATAATTGTTATTGTGGTTAGTGGAGTTGAGTGATGCTTTGCGTTGGTTCACACGAGGCATACTCATAAGGACCTGTGGAAAAACACTATTGTTGTGTGTGTGTAGGATTCCTTGCAGAGGAACCTAAGAGTCAATCAGACTCAGGAGGGTAGATTTAGAACGATCCTGTGCGGACCTCAATTTTGAGGATTGGGGGGTCTGCATCAGTTGTGGTATCAGAGCATAGAAAGATTTATTTACTTTCTATAGCAGAGAAAGGAAAAAGTATTTGCAGCCATGCCATCGAGAAGAAGAGATAGGCTAATGCCTGATCCAGTAGTGGAAAGAGAAATGCGTGAACTACGTGCTAGGCTTGATGCCATGGAGACAACACATAGGCACACAGTCAATGCTAGGGATATCAGTGAGGATGAAAGTGAAAATGAAGCTGGACATGAAGGAGAAGAAGTCATAGTCGAAGATGCTTCACATGAACACCTATTCAAGGCTATTGGATGGATAGGTGCCAGGGAAAAAATGAAGATTCCCATGTATGAGGGGAACCTGGATGTTGAGGAGCTTCTAGATTGGATTAAAGCTTTGGATAAATATTTTGACTATGAGGATGTCGAGGAAGACAAGAAGGTGAAACATGTTGTCACAAGACTTAAAGGGTATGAAACATTATGGTGGGATGAATTGTGAGCTGACAGACGCTGTAAAGGCAAGAAAAAAATCAAAAGTTGGGATAGAATGGTTGCAAAGATGAAGGAAAAATTCATACCGAAGGATTATCAAATCACTCTGTTTCGAAGGATGCAGAATTTGAGATAGAAGCTGATGACAGTGAAAGAGTACACTAAAGAATTCTACAAGATAAGCATCAGAGCAGGTCATCAGGAAATTGATGATGAAAAGGTTGTCAGGTACATGAATGGTCTACGATATGACATTCAATATGAGATGATCATGATGAGCCTTTAGAATGTGGATGATGATTATCATATGGCTCTGAAAGCTGAAGAGAAGATGTGCCGAAAGGAAGGTCAGAGAGGCTGAGGAAGAACTCAAGCTAGAGGAAAAACAATTGCCCAAGACAGGAACCAAAAAACTAAAGAAGAGTGGAAGAAACCTCAAACTCAAACTGAGAGAGGTGGAAGCTCATAGAGAGGACAGTATGTTGATAGAAATACTTTTCCTCGAACCAGAGGAAGAGGAAGAGGTAAAGGTAGAGAAATAAAATTCTTTACCTTCAGAAAAAATGGACACAAATCCTATGAATGTCCTTATAGAAAGAAAGAAGGAGGTGAAACTCACATTGCCGAAGCACAAGGATGGAATGTTGAGGTAGAAGATGTTGAGGGCATAAGATCACTGATGATGAGAAAAGTTCTCTTAACGCCAGAGGAGGAGGCAGAGAACCCAACCCAAAGGAACAAACTTTTTTGAACTTCTTTCAAGACCAAAGACAGGGTATGCAAAGTCATCGTGGACAGTGGTAGCATAGACAATCTCATTTCTACAGAGATGGTAGAAAAGATGGAGCTATATACTACTGAACATACAAGCCCATACAGAGTTTCGTGGCTACAAAAAGGACATCAGGTAAATGTCACTAAACAATGTTTAGTTGAATTTAAAATAGGGGGATATAAGGATGAAATACTATGTGATGTCATTCCCATGGATGTTTGTCATCTATTGCTGGGTAGACCATGGCAATATGACATAAATGTGATTCATGATGGGAAAAAGAACACATACATCCTAGAGAAGAATGGGAGAACTCACATGTTGTTACCGATTAAGGATAAAGAAGTGAAACCAGAGGTGAGAAACACTGTACTTCTCATGAGTGGGATGGAACTTCTTAAGGAGGTTAAGAAGAAAGAATATAAACAATTTATTATGGTCAGGAAGCCTTGAATTGTTTTAACCAGTACAAGAGTGGATGATTTTCTAGAGGAAATCTAGAAGTCGTTGGAAGAGTTCATTGATATAGTAGTGGACGAACTACATTGTTCGTTGCCACCAATTAGAAGTATAAGTCACCACATCAATCTTATACCTGGAGCTAGTTTACCAAACAAAGCACCATACAGATTGATGCTGCAGGAGAATGAAGAGGTCAAGAGACAGGTCTAGGATTTGATGGACAAATGATTTATTAGAGAGAGATTGAGTCCATGCATTGTTCCAATAGTTCTTAGCCCAAAGAAAGATGGAGGCTAGAGAATGTGTACAGACTCAAGGGAAATCAACAAGATTACCATCAGATATAGATTTCCTTTGCCAAGGATGGATGATTTGATGGATTGCTTGAGTGGAGCAATTTTTTTTCAAAGATTGATTTGAAAAGCGGATATCATCAAATTCGAATGAGATAAGGTGATGAATGGAAGGCAACATTCAAGACGAATAAGGGGTTTTATGAATGGCTTGTTATGCCATTTGGCTTAACAAACGCACCCAGTACTTTCATGACATTGATGAATGAAGTCCTGAAGGATTTCAT
>JASDQU010687649.1:3831-29606 GCA_032191745.1 Picea mariana
TCTGTCATGTTATTGGCCTACCCATGCATGGAGATGAGCCATAAAAATCCTTAGGCTATAAAGATACTACACAACAAGAGATCTACAACACATACAATACATGCAATGGTCGGTGTGGGGTACTCATTTCAAAAATAAATTCCTGAATGGTTTGCTTTGCTGTGTAGTTGATAGCTTGCAAAATCATACACAATTGTAAAATGGAGGAGTTCCCATTCAGGGTAGTTGTTGTGGATAAATAGTGTGTAGTCGGTGTTCACATGGATTGGGATTGATATGTAATGAATGAATTCATTGATGATTTCTTAGACTCCCAAAACTCTAAGAAAAAAAATCATTATAGTTGGATTCTTTTGCTTCTCGCTATGGTTCTTTGGTGGCTCCCTTAGGGTTTTGAATGACTGTTGGCAGCCAATTAACTTTTTCCATTGTCTTATAAGCTACCTACACCAATGTTTTACAAACATCTTTTTTTTTTGTCGCAATTTCTTAAATAAACGACATTTTTTTATTTTGCGATGTTTGCACACTTATCTTCGTTTTGTTTTCACGACTGTAAGCGTGAAAACATTAGTCTTTCAAAGTCACATTGAAATCATTGTTTGAACTGTCATTATCTTTCTTGTTAGTATGCCTATTTACACTTACATTTTGCTTATCGTTATACAACTGGCAAGATCCTTTGATCGGTACTCGTACTTCGATTGATTGTGACTTGGTTTCACTGAGTTTGTAATGCATTGACACATGGATTTATATGATGTCTGAACTATTTGACCATTGGTTTCATGAAAATACATAGGGTTTGTGATTAAATCTCTCATATATATCTTTTAATATCATGCCTATGACTTTGTTTTCATAACTATTGGTTGGTCGATTATATGTATCCATTGGCAGGTTGGTTAAACTATTGAGTATATGGACTGATGCATTAGTGCATAGTTGAGTTTGGTATTGATTTCAGTATTGGTGGATTAAAAAAAAAAACTTTGGTGTAACATTGATTGCGCATGCACTTACCATTGTTCATTAGTCGGCCAAGTGATATGACTGTTGACTATGCTATAATGGGTTGAATTACTATGTAAATCGACGGTTGTACTTTGACCATAATTGTTTTGCATGGCAGTGAATAACTCCACCACCTTCGCACGCTGGAATTTATGCCTATTCCTTATTCATCGTTCACCTCTGTTAGCTTGGGAAGCCTTCGTGCACTCTGTTCCTGTGTGTGTTTCGACCCAAAACCCTCGGCTTACCATGTGCTCGGCTCCATGGCACCAGTCGTGCGGATCGAGCCAAATGGCAACCTAGCCCTGTTAATGTTTGACAATGCCCGGAAGGATTTGGAAGAGAACTGTTGGCTCGCCTTTATACAACAATTCGATGGTTTTAACCTCTGTGTAGCACGACAGTTTTCCATGACCTTCGATGGCTGTAGAGCCAAGGTGGGCGACATACAGTTGGAGATTGATGAGAATTTTATTAGCTCTGCTACAGACCTACTTGCCTCGGGATAGTGTTGGTTTAAGAATTGTAAGGTCGAGGAAGTGCCATGGACACTGTTGTTCCTCTCGCGCAAAGTCACCTCGTGTGACAGAGGTATGCCCATATCTATGCTCAAACCACGATGGCATGACCTATTAATGCTAGTCAAGCAGTTCGTGACCTGTGAAGGTCGATACGGGCTTGTGTTTCTCTACCACCTGCGTTTGCTGATGATTTTTATAGGGTATCCTTTAAACATGCCTTTCTACTTTCAACACAGCTTATATAAGATGTCAAAAAGATTTAAAAGGCAGAAGGCTGACAGTAGCCTGTTCCATCATGGGCTTATTAAGCTTATCGTTGTTTATCATTTGAGTTTGCATGATGATAATTGGAGGGATTTCATCGCCTGTAATGGATTTAAGGACGTAGATTCTGTCCCGGTTGACAAGCCTGTGGTAATTGAAACCAAGGCCGAACTGCCTGTACCCTTACATATCCTACTACCTAAACCCTCGACCGACCCTCCTATTGACTTACCAGACATTGGAAATGAGAATGCCGAGACTATTAAGAAGCCTACGAGCAAAAATCCCAAGGCAAACCCTACTGCTAATGCCAAAGGGAAGAGGAATGCCTGACTTATTTTGAGAATGGAAAGGAACAATCCTAAACCCTCTGTTGAACGAGACCCTATCGTTCTAAGCGAGGACTCCGACTCTGATGTTGAACGTTTTCTAGCCAGCAAGTACCCTTACTCGTAGGGTTTATGCCCCGAGCCACCTTATGATTTCGTGACTAATCTTCCTCCCTGCCTAAGAAACGACCCTAGCTACCTTGGTATTAAATTGTCTAGCAAAACCCTCAGCGATGTGCCCAAACCCTCGCCTGCTCTTTCAAACCCCACTCAGCCATCATGTGACCAATGCGAGTTATGGTTGGAGAAATACTATATTGATGTCCCCTTACTCCAATCTAAGATTCAATCACTGGAAGATCGAATTGCAGTATTAACCAATCAACGGGACCAGCTCCAAGCAGTTGATAAAAAGCAGAAGACGATAGGCTCGATCCTTTTCAAAAACGTTGAATCAGCCATGGCAGTTATCAATTCCAAATTGACATGATCAAGCTGTCTCGTTGCCATACAGGTATGGATTTTAATATTGTTCTAGTTGTGTGAATGATCAGGGTTGATATAATGAGTTAAATTCTGTTTTCGAATAGCCCTGTGTATATTTCGAAATGGCTCTGTAATGATGTGTATATCCTGTATATTGTTTTTATTTACTAAAATTAAATCGAATTTCATTTTGAATACACAATTTGATCATCCCCAGATTCTCATTTCGATTTGGTTGATTTTCGTTTGGTTTGATTTGATCGTGTGTCTGATTGAGTTAATGAAATGGACGTTGTGCTTTCAATTGAATTGGTTTGGTATCTACTCTGAAAAGTAAGTTTTCATGAATACAATCATGTTGGATTCGATTTCGTTATAGTTCGGATGCTCTGATTGGTAAACTATTTCAATGAGTTTGTTGGTTACGATATGCTCTGTCATATGATTTTCAAAAATTGTGAATATTTCTCTGTCCAGATTTATCTTGGGAAAAAACGACTCTGTCTTTTCTAAAAACAATATGCGCATGTAAGCTGATGCAAGTAATATTCATGCCTGAATCGTGGGACAGTTTCGATTCACAACGATTATGTTAAGACTCCTTGCTGTCTGATTCACTTAAATCAAATTCAGTTGATTCGATTGCTCTCATGAGTTAGATTCACATCGTGAAATGTTGTTCTATCTGTTTTTAAACTTGCAAATGAATTGGTCAATATTTGTTGTCTCTATCGAACCTGGTAATAATGCGTTTTAAACAAATAATTTCGATCAAAGGAAATCGATCTTGTCTACCCAGTTTACTAAAAACAAATGATCATATAATTCTTGTGAACCTTGTTGACAGCTGAGTGATTTCATCACGATTTCGTTTATAGACAGTTACGCACCAGTTGGTTTAATTCGCTTATGATATGAATCTTTTTTCTATATCGTTGCAGCTATAACAATTGGAAAATGATTTTTGTTGGATTCGATCGTATCTCTTGTTTAACAATCACAGACGATATGTTTGATCATCGGTTTCAATTGGATATGAAACAATCTTACTATTGTTCGATTATGACTCCGTGGACTCGATTTTGTGGTAACAAAAGAACAGAGTATTCTTATCTCTGTATTTGGTTGAATCATTTCTGATCCTGTTTAATTTTGAATGATATAACCATTCTAATTTCAATGATTTGTTTTTAAATGGTTATTGGAAGATAATTGGATTTAATCCTTTTAAAAGATTTTTAATCAATTCTGATGTTTATTATGTATCTTATTTAGACTAGCTACAGAATCGCATGATTCTGTAGCTAGTCTATACACTTAAATTTTTATTATTTTATTAATAAAAGATCCTTCTAACTTGTTCATTTCTGGTCCTTTTCAGGTGAATTCGAATTGCATGGGATTTGATGGATAGTTTAGAGGATATTTGTGTTTCTAGTTTTATTGTAGTTTCCTAGTTTAGTTGAACTTGGGAGATTTTCCCAGATTTATGTAAACAGCTTTATAACTTCCACAGGGAGGTTTTATCCTGTGGAAAAACTTGTAAATACTTATTATTTTTTGTAATAAGGATCATCCTCACTTGTGAGAGAACCAGGATTATGGATTTTTAATACAAACTGAGACAGAAATTGATGTTCTGCTACAGCTTTAGCTTTTCATAATATCAATCTTTTGTTTCATGTTTATGCTTATCTATTTGCATTGGATTAGTGACTACTTTAGCTATCATAGTCTTCTGCAAAGTGATATGATTTAATTAATGTCTCATCCATATCTGATTTCTTTCACTAATTTAAAAAACACAGCAATTACTGGATTCAGTTATGAATGACAGATTTCTCTTCTTCATCAATTGAATTATCTTGTATAAGTCTTTGCATACAGGTTTACCTAATTGTTAAGATTTATAAATTATATGATTGTTGTGATTTTTATGTCTTGTTTGTCCTGCAAACACACTTGAAGAGCATTGCAACTATCGTTTATGAGAAGCTTCTGGATTATTCGGAGCGAGTTTCTTTCCTCCGATCTGCTAACAAATTCATCATACACAGGACAAACCTGGAGCGTTTCCAGGTCAGCTTGTCATTTATTTGTTCAAGTATATTCATTAGTAGCTTAGTTAGATATATGTTTTAGCTTAGATTAGTAATTAGAATTAGTATATTAGTAGTTTATTTTAGTTAGTTTCTGTTTTATTTCTTTTCATAAAATTATAAAATCAACAAAATATCTTTTACTGTCTTAGGGCAGAATATAATTGAGTTTTTAAGGTTTTATTCAAATCTGTAAATTGTAGATTATTGTACATTTTGTGAATAAGTTATATTTCATATAGTAGTTAGTTAGTTAATTATTTAGATTTAGTATAGTATTAGTCAGTAGATTGTATATATAGATTAGTTTAATAGCTAGTTTTAGTTAGATTAGTTCATCAGTTTGTTTTATTTGTTTTTAGTTAGTTTTAGTTAGATTAGTTAGTTTAGATTAGTTTTCTTTTTGTTTTCTTAGGACCTTAGATCGGCTAATGGAGCCGCTAAACCCATCAGGGTGGTTCATCCCAAACGGCTTGGGTTATTAGACAACCCTGGACCGGTTCCACTCTCTAAGTTGACGGACGGTCGATTTCGCCCGTCAACAAATGGCACTAGAAGGAGGGCCTAAACTAAATTAATGGCACGAGGCGGTCGCAAGCCTCCTCCACCCCCTAATCGCTCACCTATAGTGACTAGAAGCCGTTCACACGATAATATTCCCCTTCAAACAACAACTACTTCAACCGAAGATCCACAGATCACAGTTGAGCCAACAACCCCTAATCCTACAGGTGGTGACATACAAGAGATTGTCCTCCAATCTCTTATTAAAACACATAGTGCCTTAGCCCATTTGAGGCAACCAAACCGTCCGTGGGGTCGACCTTTGGACTTCTCTGATATCAGAGAACAATTAGGTGACACTAACCTCACTGTGAATCCTACAGATCCAAATTTAAATCTTGCTGCAGGAGGATCTGGGATACCTCCTTCACCACCTCCATCATCTCCTTCCTCTTCTGGAGGAGATTCCTCTGACGAAGGCAATTCACCTTCTCATCCTTCCACACCCACTACCCCAATGGCAAATCAGAACAACCTTGCTAGACCCTGGTTGGACCAGGATGCCGTAGCTGTACCTGGAGCTCAGCATCCTTTACCAAAACACCCAGAGAAATGGCTTCCCAAGTTTGATCCCGACTCAAAACAGATAGATGAAGATCATATTAAAAAATTTATGTTATCCATAAGACTCCACAATGTTGAACATGAAGACGTTGTCTGTAGGTTGTTCCCGTATACTTTCGAGGGTAATGCATCCACATGGTACTTTTCCCAACAACCCCATACCATCACGTCTTGGGAGAAGTTTGAGTCGTGCTTTTTGGAAAAGTTCGGAGACGGTAAGCCTCCAGAAGTCTTAGTCATGGATCTTTCTAGCTTGAAAATGAACCCAAAGGAAAAAGTTAAAGATTTTAATCAGAGATTCTTAACACTTAAAAACTGAATCCCTGCAGATTCTATGCCTGCTGAGAGTCTTATAATAGCTTACTACACTAAATATTTGCATCAAAGCATAGCTATTTGGGTTAAGCGATCTAAGAAAGTGACGTTGTTAGAGGCCTTTGAGGAAGCCATCCAGATAGAAAAATACATACTTAGTCTTAAAGACTCTATGAGCAACGAAACTGAGACTATTCCTACTTCCAAAAAGAATATTGAAATACTCCCCAGACCCACTCATAGTAAAACACAACCTGAAAACTCTGATTTGGAAAACTTAACCAAAGTTGTACAAAAACTATCAAATCAAGTTATAGACTTAAAGAGGTCGACTGAAGAAGCTTTCTCGAGTAAAGGGCCCTACAAACCTCCTTTTCGAAAGCCTTTTCCTACCAATCGACCTAATCCAACCACCGAAGGCCTTAATCTAGAAAGTTTACAATGTGCTCTTCAAACAATTCTAGAAGCCCAAGATAACTTGATGCCTCCTGAGATTCTTGTGGAGGTAGTTGAACCAGAGATAGTTCAAGAAGAAGAGTCTTCTCCAAACATCTTTGGACATTTCTCGGATAGCATCTTCCAAGCCAACTTCGAGACAGTTCACCCTTATAACACTGGGAGTAAGACTACAAATAAACCTTCTTTCGAAAACACTACAACTTCGCCTCCGAAGCAATCTAAATCAGTTGAGCCGAAACGGAGTAATGTTAACCCCAACTTGTATTATGATGTTGTAGAAGATCTTAAAAAGTTAAGGGCTAACATTTCTATTTACGAGTTATTAAAGTTTCCATTTTTGTTACAAAAAATGTTGCAAAATATTTCAGAAAACGACAAGAATGGTAATTCTAATGGTAACAAGGTTGTGCAAAGTAAAACTCCCCAGAAGACTTCCACTAAAAACAATATTGATCCTCAAGATAAAGGAAGTCCTCATGTAAATAATGTAAATAATGTCAATAATGTAGATAAAGTAACCTTAGAAACTACGAGTAAAAAGCCACAAGCTACTACTCTTAGTACTTGCAAGAATGTACCTCCTTTCCTGTTAACTTTTGAGATTTTCAATAGAAACGTACATAATTGTATGATAGACTCAGGGGCGTCATCCAATGTGATGCCATGGTCTGTTTGCCAAAAGATAAACGCTAAAGTTGAACCATCGACTTTAAAAATCATACAACTTGATTGGACAAATGTCAATGTTATAGGTGAACTAAAGAATGTGCTTATTAGATTGTCGTCTAACCCCAAGGTTCATCAAGTTATTGATATAATTGTTGTGGATATTCTAGAAGTGTATGGCATGTTTTTAAGCAGGGACTGTCGGAGCAACTACATGGTTATTTCGCGACAGATTGGTCTCATCTATGGCTTCCAGAGAACGGAAAGACTAATAAAATCAGAGTAAACCGTGAGCACTACCTTAAGTTCACGGTCACAGATTTGAACGATCCCAATGAACCATACACACCTCCTGCTGATTCACCTTAAGTACAAGGGATGGAAACCTTCTTCGGCAAATTCATGGCCGAGGTTTCACCTATCATCAATCCGGAACAACAGTCCGAGATCATAGCATATATGCAGCCCGCACCTTCCACACAACAATCTCATGAACCCGATGCAAATCAAATTTGGTCTCTGTACTTCGACGGGTCAAAGTCCAAAGAAGGAGCTGGAGCAGGCTGTGTTATTATCGATCCGACAGGTAATAAAACATTGATAGCATGTAGGTTGGAATTTGAATGCACTAACAATACTGCAGAATATGAGGCTTTACTGCAAGGTCTCAGAAAAGATTTGGATATGAACATTCAAAATTTAACCGTCTTTGGCGACTCTGAAATAGTGGTTAGACAGGTAAGAGATTCTATCCACTGTCTTTCTCCGCATCTCAAAAGCTACCAGTCTGAGGTATGGAACTTAATGAGTAAATTTTCTGCTTTCAATATAAATTCCATTCCTAGATTGAATAACTCTGAAGCAGATCTGTTAGCTAATGTAGCCTCTAAACTTCTTCCTGCAGAAGGCTTGTCCCCGAACGCATTCTCCGTTGAGCTGCTATTTCGGCCATCCATTCCCGACAACATCACGAACTGGAGAGTATTTGATGATGATCAGCAAATTATCAACTTTCTGCACATGGAAGAAACCTTTCAAGGCACGGTAATAGACGAGCACACGCACGACGACAATTTGCACGATTTCACGGTAATACCTGATCCAAAAACTCCCGAATCTCTATCGGATATGGTAAACTCAATCCCAAAACCTGTAATTAGATTGGAGAAGTTTTATGATTTTCAAGATAAATTTAAAAATGCGGTCAACTGTAAAACCAATAGTTCCTCGTTATCCTATGAAAAAGCAAATTTAGAAACTGATGAAAGTCCTCAGTGCATTAATCTAGGCTTGGGATGTTCTCGACAAGAAAAAGATGCATTCATTAAATTATTTAAAGAATTTAAAGATGTCTTTGCATGGACATATGATGATCTTAAGACTTTCGATCCTAATATCATACAACATGTCATCCCGATGAAGCCCCAAACCTTACCTTTCCAACAAAAACTGAGGTAAATGCACCCCAAGCTAGAACCGACTGTTCAGAAAGAATTGACTAAACTCCTTAATGCTAAAATATTTTTTCCTGTTAGACACACTCAATGGGTTTCTAACCTTGTCCCAGTCCGGAAGAAAAATGGGGAAATTCGACTTTGCGTCGATTTCCGCAACCTTAATAGAGTGTCTGATAAAGACAACTATCCTGTCCCGCCCATGGAACAGATCCTTCAATAGGTATCTGGTTCTGAGAGGCTATCCATGTTAGATGGTTTCTTTGGATACAACCAAGTCCTGATGTCTCCACCAGAACAACTAAAAAGCACCTTCCGTACTCCGTGGGGCACTTATGCTTATCGCAAAATGCCTTTTGGATTGATTAATGCCAGTGCTACCTTTCAGAGAGCAATGGATATTGCTTTCCGAGGCTTAATCAATCAGTCTGTCGTAGTTTACTTAGATGATGTGACTGTGTTTTCTAAAAACAAAAACGATCATCTAGCTCACTTACGAGCCGTCCTATTGCGATGTTGTAAATACGACATCTCCTTGAACCCCAAAAAATCCATCTTTGCAGTAGAACAGGGTAAACTCCTAGGATTCATTGTGTCTAGTGAAGGGATGATTATTGAACCTAAGAGGACTCAAGTCATCGGAAAAATTCCCCCTCCTACATCCAAAAAATCCATGCAGTCTTTCTTAGGCCAGATTAATTTCATGAGAAGATTTGTCCCCAGTTTCTTCGAAATGGTCAGACCTTTACAAAACTTGATTAAAAAAGACACCCAATATCACTGGGGACCCCTAGAAAATCAAGCCTTTAATGCGATAAAGAAGGCCATAATAGACGCTCTGTCTCTCATGAGCCCAGATTTTTCTCAAGACTTTACACTCTACACTTTTGCTTCTGATCGTTCCTATGCCGCCATCCTAACCCAAAAGAATGCCCAAAACAACAAAGTCCCCATCACCTTTATGAGCTCCTCTTTCAAAGGCACTGAACTTAATTACCCAGTGGTTGATCGGCAAGCCTACGCTGTGTTCAAAGCAGTTAAACACTTCCGGTCCTATCTTTTGAAGTCAAGGACGAAAGTCATTATCCCTTACCCAGCTGTGAGGAACCTGTTAGTGCAGAAGGAACTAGGAGAAAAGAGAGCCAACTGGGTCACTTCATTATAGGAGTATGACTTGGAAATTACCCCATCTCAGATAGTGAGAGGCCAAGGGTTATGTAAGTTGGTTGTTGATTTGGAATCAGGACAGCAAGAAGAGAGCAATACGTCAAACCTAGGACAAAGCGAACAAAGTCTAATCAGTTGTGCGCAGAACCTTGTTAGTCCTTGGTACGATGATATAAGATTCTGTATTGAACATGGGTCAACCCCCCGTCACCTAGAACCCACCAAAAGAAGAGCGTTGAGACTAAAGTCTACCTCCTTTCACCTGGTTAATGGTATCATGTTTCGTCAGAATTTTGACGGCGTACTGATGCGTTGTCTTGAAAAAGATGAAGCAGAGAAGGTCTTGCTAGAGTTGCATGCAGGAGAAGCTGGTGGCCATTTTGGTGGTGACACCACTGCTCATAAGGTTTTACGAGCCATTTATTACTGGCCCACACTTTTTAGAGACGCCCATGCCTTATGTCGTAAATGTATCATCTATCAGAAAGCATCAGGGCGATTGTAAAAATCAGCCTTCCCCTTGCAACCCGTTACAGTAGATTCTCCTTTTCACCAATGGGGCCTTGATATCATAGGTCCTATTAACCCTCCGTCCTCGCAACAACACAAGTTTATCGTGACAGCCATGGATTATTTTACACGATGGTCTGAAGCGGTTGCGCTAAGAACTGTCAACACCAGTCAGGTTATTGCCTTTCTAAACTCGAATATCATCACTCGTTTCGGTATCCCTGACTGTTTGGTATTCGATAATGCTTCTTACTTTTCCTCTCTTGAGATGAGCAAGTTCGCTTTGGAAAAGGGAATTAAGTTGAATTATTCCGCTAGTTATTACCCCCAGGGAAATGGATTAGCAGAATCAACAAACAAGAACTTGATCAAAATCATCAAGAGAACGATGGTTGACAATCACAAGAATTGGCACAATGCGCTGCTAAATGCGCTGTGGGCTGATAGGGTTACGCCAAAAGATGCTATAGGTAACTCCCCCTTTTTTCTCATTTATGGCAGAGAAGCAATTCTGCCACCTCACATTCTTCTTCCTTCGCTTCAGTTGTCACAGAAAGTTCAAGAAGAAGATTGTCCCCCTCTAGAAAACCGGATTAACGCTTTGATGAAGCTGGAAGAGGTAAGAGCCCAAGCTAAGCGTAAATTAGATCAACATCAACAATTGGTTAAAAGCTGGTTCAATTCTAATTCTGCTTCTGATAGGAATTTTTAAGTAGGTGATCTCGTCTTGAAGTGGGACAAATCGCATGAGGGAAAGGGAGAACACACTAAATTTCAAAACTTATGGCTTGGACCTTTTTTAATTGCTGAAAAGTTGGGTCCTAGTTCTTTTCGATTGCAGAATCTTGAAGGGCAGCTTGACACCTACCCGGTGAATGACCAAGCCTTGAAGAGATATTTTGCTTGATTACAACCTTTGTATTTTATGTACATATTTTGCTTTGGTTTGTTTTTTCTTTTGCTTTCTATTTTAATTTTGATTTGAATTTATCAGTTTCTGTTTGCTTTGAAATACACATATATGTACACTGAGCTATTCAGACAAGGATGAAAGAAATTTCCTTCGTTGAAATAACTTCCGAAAATTTGTACAAACATCAATGGAATTTATATCTGTGTTGGAAAAATCTGTGTTTCAAAGAATTTTACCGATTTCGATCTCTAAGTAAAGTTCGTCATGATTATCTATTATCTTTTTACGCTGTCCCTTTTCCGTAAAGGAATGACTCAGAAGATGTCTCCCTGTCTTAGGAAGTTGTTTTTGTAAATAAAACATTTCTGGATTTAAATAAAGGACAGTCTAAAAAATTCTGATGAGGTCTGAAAAAATTATGTTAAAATATCATGATTTTCAGCGTCACCCCGCTCAGCTATATATCTATAAAAAAAACAAAACAAAAATTATGAATAAGAGCTGTGGGAAGTTCTTGTAAACCCGCCGAGATACTGAATAGGTTTTCTGGTAGCGGATAAATGCATGCATGGCGCCAAGGCAACTTCGCCAGGGTACTGAACAGGCCCGCTGGCAGCGAAGCAATGTCAGGTATATGAAAATTCACAAAAAAGAAACCTCTTTAATGTCCTTTATTCTGACCCAGAACTTCTTAGCAGGATACAGATGTCAGAGTGGGTTAAATGGAAACCCTATCGAGGCTATGGATGCCTGCTGGCAGCAGTGGCTATGCCAACAGTATTGGAGATTTTATCTTTAATATCGTGACTTGTTGATCTTAAGATTGTTATTAGTTTCATCTTTTAAAACACTGCTGGAAAAAATGGTTAATGATGATGTTTATACTATTTTCTGGTTGTTATTTTTGAGTTGAAATTATCTTTGCTGTCCTAAATCTGAATTTGTTCCTTTTGGCAGAGATAACTACTTCGACCAGTGTGTCGCCATTGTTGGCAGCCAATTAACTTTTTCCATTGTCTTATAACCTGCCTACACCAATGTTTTACAAACATCTTTTTTTTTGTCGCAATTTCTCAAATAAACGACATTTTTTATTTTTGCGACGTTTGCACACTTATCTTCATTTTGTTTTCACGAATGTAAGCGTGAAAACATTAGTCTTTCGAATTCACATTGAAATCATTGTTTGAACTGTCGTTATCTTTCTTGTCAGTATGCCTATTTACACTTACACTTTGCTTATCGTTATACAGATGGCAAGATCCTTTGATCGGTACTCGTACTTCGATTGATTGTGACTTGGTTTTACTGAGTTTGTAATGCATTGACACATGGATTTATATGATGTCTGAACTATTTGACCATTGGTTTCATGAAAATACATAGGGTTTGTGATTAAATCTCTCATATATATCTTTTAATATCATGCCTATGACTTTTTTTTCATAACTATTGGTTGGTCGATTATATGTATCCATTGACACATTAGTTAAACTATTGAGTATATGGACTGATGCATTGGTGCATAGTTGAGTTTGGTATTGATTTTAGTATTGGTGGATTAAAAAAAAAAACTTTGGTGTAACGTTGATTGCGCATGCACTTACCATTTTTCATTGATCGGCCAAGTGATATGACTGTTGAATATGCTATAATGGGTTGAATTACTATGTAAATCGACGTTTGTACTTTGACCATAATTGTTTTACATGGCAGTGAATAACTCCACCACCTTCGTACGCTGGCATTTATGCCTATTCCTTATTCATCGTTCACCTCTATTATCTTGGGAAGCCTCTGTGCACTCTGTTCCTGTGTGTGTTTCGATCCAAAACCCTCGGCTTACCATGTGCTCGGCTCCATGGCACTAGTCGTGTGGATTGAGCCAAATGGAAACCTAGCCCTATTAATGTTTGACAATGCCCAGAAGGATTTGGAATAGAACTGTTGGCTCACCTTTATACAATGATTCGAGGGTTTTAACCTCTGTGTAGAACGACAGTTTGCCATGACCTTCGATGGCTGTAGAGCCAAGGTGGGCGACATACAGTTGGAGATTGATGAGAATTTTATTAGCTCTGCTACAGGTATACCTGCCTCGGGACAGCGCTGGTTTAAGAATTGTAAGGTCGAGGAAGTGCCATGGACACTGTTGTTCCTCTCCCACAAAGTCACCTCGTGTTACAAAGGTATGCCCATATCTATGCTCAAACCACGATGGCACGACCTATTAATGCTAGTCAAGCAGTTCGTGACCTGTGAAGGTCGATACGGGATTGTGTTTCTCTACCACCTGCGTTTGCTGATGATTTTTATAGGGTATCCTTTAAACATGCCTTTATACTTTCAATGCAGCTTATATAAGATGTCAAAAAGATTTAAAAGGCAGAAGGATGACAGTAGCCTGTTCCATCATGGGCTTATTAAGCTTATCGTTGTTTATCATTTGAGTTTGCATGGTGATAATTGGAGGTCTTTCATCGCCTGTAATGGATTTAAGGATCCAGACTCCATCCCGGTTGACAAGCCTTTGGTAATTGAAACCAAGGCCAAACCGCCTGTACCCTTACATATCCTACTACCTAAACCCTTGACCGACCCTCCTATTGACTTACCAGACATTGGAAATGAGAATGGCGAGACTATTAAGAAGCCTACGAGCAAAAATCCCAAGGCAAACCGTACTACTAATGCCAAAGGGAAGAGGAATGCCCGGCTCATTTCGAGAATGGCAAGGAACAAGCCTAAACCCTCTGTTGAACGAGACCCTATCGTTCTAAGCGAGGACTCCGACTCTGATGTTGAACATTTTCTAGCCAGCGAGTACCCTTACTCACACGAGCCACCTTACGATTTCATGACTAATCTTCCTCCCTGCCTAAGAAATGACCCTAGCTACCTTGGTATTAAATTGTCTAATGAAACCTTCAGCGATGTGCCCAAACCCTCACCTGCTCTTTCAAACCCCACTCAACCATCATGTGACCAATGTGAGTTATGGTTGGAGCGATACTATATTGATGTCCCCTTACTCCAATCTAAGATTCAATAGCTGGAAGATCGAATTGCAGTATTAACCAATCAACAGGACCAGCTCCAAGCAGTTGATAAAAAGCAGAAGACGACAGGCTCAATCCTTTTCAAAAACGTTGAATCGGCCATGGCAGTTATCAATTCCAAATTGACATGATCAAGCCGTCTCATTGCCATACAGGTATGGATTTTAATATCGTTCTAGTTGTGTGAATGATCACGGTTGATATAATGAGTTAAATTCTATTTTCGAATAGCCCTGTGTATATTTCGAAATGGCTCTGTAATGATGTGTATATCCTGTATATTGTTTTGCTTTACTAAAATTAAATCGAATTTCGTTTTGAATATACTATTTGATCATCCCCATATTCTCATTTCAATTTGGTTGATTTTCGTTTGGTTTGATTTGATCGTGTGTCTGATTGAGTTAATGAAATGGACGTTGTGCTTTCAATTGAATTGGTTTGGTATCTACTCTGAACAGTAAGTTTTCATGAATACGATCATGTTGGATTCGATTTCGTTATGGTTTGGATGCTCTGATTGGTAAACTATTTCAACGAGTTTTTTGGTTACGATATGCTCTGTCATATGATTCTCAAAGATTGTGAATATTTCTCTATCCAGTTTTAATTTGGGAAAAAATTGACTCTGTTTTTATAAAAACAATATGCTCATGTAAGCTGATGCAAGTAATATTCATGCCTGAATCGTGGGACAGTTTCGATTCATGATGATTATGTTAAGACTCCTTGCTGTCTGATTCACTTAAATCAAATTCAGTTGATTCGATTTCTCTCATGAGTTAGATTCACATCACGAAATGTTGTTCTATCTGTTTTTAAACTTGCAAATGAATTGGTCAATATTTGTTGTCTCTATCAAACTCGGTAATAATGCGTTTTAAACAAATAATTTCGATCAAAGGAAATCGATCTTGTCTACCCAGTTTACTAAAAACAAATGATCATATAATTCTTGTGAACCTTGTTGACAGCTGAGTGATTTCATCACGATTTCGTTTATAGACAGTTACGCACCAGTTGGTTTAATTTGCTTATGATATGAATCTTTTTGCTATATCGTTGCAGCTATAACGATTGGAAAATGATTTCATTGGATTCGATCATATCTCTTGTTTAACAATCACATACAATATGTTTGATCATCGGTTTCAATTGGATATGAAACAATCTTACTACTATTCGATTATGACTCTGTGGACCCGATTTTGTGGTAACAAAAGAACAGAGTATTCTTATCTCTGTATTCGGTTGAATCATTTCTGATCCTGTTTAATTTTGAATGATATAACCATTCCAATTTCAATGATTTGTTTTTAAATGGTTATTGGAAGATAATTGGATTTAATCCTTTTAAAAGATTTTTAATCGATTATGATGCTGATTCTGTATCTTATTTAGACTAGCTACAGAATCGCATGATTCTGTAGCTAGTCTATACAATTAAATTTTTATTATTTTATTAATAAAAGATCCTTCTAACTTGTTCATTTCTAATCCTTGTCAGGTGAATTCGAATTGCATGGGATTTGATGGACAATTTAGAGGATATTTGTGTTTCTAGTTTTATTGTAGTTTCCTAGTTTAGTTGAACTTGGGAGATTTTCCCATATTTATGTAAACATATTTATAACTTCCACAGGGAGGTTTTATCCTGTGGAAAAAATTATAAATACTTATTATTTTTTGTAATAAGGATCATCCTCACTTGTGGGAGAACCAGGATTATGGATTTTTAATACAAACTGAGACAGAAGTTGATGTTCTGCTACAGCTTTAGCTTTTCATAATATCAATCTTTTGTTTTGTGTTTATGCTTATCTATTTGCATTGGATTAGTGACTACTTTAGCTATCATAGTCTTCTGCAAAGTGATATGATTGAATT
The DNA here is from genome assembly GCA_032191745.1 of Picea mariana. Taxonomy (NCBI): domain Eukaryota; kingdom Viridiplantae; phylum Streptophyta; class Pinopsida; order Pinales; family Pinaceae; genus Picea; species Picea mariana. The sequence goes on from JASDQU010687649.1 coordinate 20,103, forward strand.
AATGTCTCATCCATATCTGATTTCTTTCACTAATTTAAAAAACACAGCAATTACTGGATTCAGTTTATGAACGACAGATTTCTCTTCTTCATCAATTGAATTATCTTGTCTAAGTCTTTGCATACGGGTTTACCTAATTGTTAAGATTTATAAATTATATGATTGTTGTGATTTTTATGTCTTGTTTGTCCTGCAAACACACTTGAAGAGCATTGCAGCTATCGTTTACGAGAATCTTCTGGATTATTCAGAGCGAGTTTCTTTCCTCCGATCTGCTAACAAAGTCATCATACATAGGACAAACCTAGAGTGTTTCCAGGTCAGCTTGTCATTTATTTGTTCAAGTATATTTATTAGTAGCTTAGTTAGATATATGTTTTAGATTAGATTAGTAATTAGAATTAGTATATTAGTAGTTTATTTTAGTTAGTTTATGTTTTATTTCTTTTCATAAAATTATAAAATCAACAAAAATATCTTTTACTGTCTTAGGGCAGAATATAATTGAGTTTTTCAGGTTTTATTCAAATCTGTAAATTGTAGATTATTGTACATTTTGTGAATAAGTTATATTTCAAACAGTAGTTAGTTAGTTAATTAGTTAGAGTTGGTATAGTATTAGTCAGTAGACTGCATATATAGATTAGTTTAATAGTTAGTTTTAGTTAGATTAGTTCATCAGTTTGTTTTATTTGTTTTTAGTTAGTTTTAGTTAGATTAGTTAGTTTAGTTTAGTTTTCTTTTTGTTTTCTTAGGACCTTAGATCGGCTAACGGAGCCGCTAAACCCATGAGGGTGGTTCATCCCAAACGGCTTGGGTTATTAGACAAACCCGGACCGGTTCCACTCTCTCAGTTGACGGACGGTCGATTTCGCTAGTCAACAACGACCTGCTAGAAGTAAGCATACCTTTGAATCTCCTCAATTCTTACAACTTCATGAGAGAAAGGATCCTCATTCCCAAGAGTCCAACAATGATTTGTTTTAGAGTTGGTACCAACAACTGATCCAGGAAACTACTTTGCAAGAGTGTATGTTGCGCACCCTCATGGTCATGTATGATGGATACCTTTTATTTGAATGTACTTTCCATAACATGTTCATATATCCCTCTAATTATCTCGCCACTGCAATGGCACTCCTCCTGTTCTGCATTACTGAAGAATACATCCAACAAGGCATGGTAAAATGGCTCGCTCATCTCCAACCACTTCTCGCCGAGGACACTAATACTCTAGAAATGCACACTAAGCACAATCGAGACCGAAAGAATTTTGAAGCTGCACAAGAGAAAGCATAACCCACAATACCCCTTGGAAGGGGTTCCACTAATGATACGATAGAACCGATCTCTCAGGATCCACATTTCATGTAACAACAAGAAAAATCCACCCTGATCGGGGAAAAGAGATAGTGAACCAAACTATTTGACCGCAATACCATTCTCTCCACTCAACAAGGTTCCATTCAGTTTGTGTCAGGTGTCGCCACATTAATCAATACTTTAAAGTGGAAATTGTTGCCAATGTTGACCATATTTGTCAACAACTTGGAGGAGCACCACCAGTACCAGATCCTACTCCATGGCTATCGACTTCCAAGATTCATTCTAGTGCTTCAATTTGGTTCCTTAGAGTGGAATCACCATCATTACTTACAGTATATGCCAACAATGGAGGTATCCCGTTGGCACCAATTCCAACTCACATGATACATGACTGTGCTACCACCCTGCTCTCTGAGTTAAGTGTGTGCAATGATAAACTAATCCAAGCTCATGCATGACTACAACTCCAACACCAAGTAGACAATATCGTGCATAATCAAGCACACAAACAATATCAAAAGGAAATTCAAGACCATCAAGCCTTACAAAGGAGGTATTAAACGAAAAGTGTGGCACATGTAGTCGCCCAGACCTAGTGCATAGAACTCAATACAACATTCATTGACCTTGTTAGAACTGTGGACTATCTATATTCACATACTCCCACTACTTCTACTCAAGGGAGTGACATCCCTCTAAGATTTAAAATCTCAGCTATAAAAACTCACTTGCATAATTTATGATCCAGACTTATGAGCGGAACAAAATGAATATTAGACTGAATACAATAACACAAAGATATGGAGAACAACAACATATATCCATTGAACAATAAATTCTATTGAATAAATAAAATAGGTTGAAATTGTAAAACCGAAAACAACTTGCTCGAATGGTGGTAGTTATCTCTGAGAAGAGATATGGCTGATACACACATCTGTCTGAGAAAAATGATTACAATGAGGCTCCGTAGGCATTTTTAACATTAATCATGAATGCCAAAACCCTAGACATCCAGAAACCTAACCCTAGGAGATGACACACCAAATGTTATGTGGACCCAAATGGGTAAGTTGGTTGGTACCTCAACTTCTCGGGGTTGTAACTTTTGCATACAACCTCCGTTTTAGGCGAGTGATAGCCTGTTGGAAATGTCTTTTTGAGAAATACACATTATTCCATCAAAATTTGACTCCGTCTATAGTTTGACTATGGTAAGCTAAAAAAACACTGTTTAGGGCCGCAAAACAACCCTGAAAGTACATAAAGATGTACTGACATGAAAAATTCCAAACTGAGCCAATTGGATTAGGTGGGCAACCACCAATCTCCACCTAGAAGATGTGTGGGGCTTCAGAGAACCATGAAAGTGTAGAACCGACAATTACAAAGAATTACAAAAGAACGTGTTGAACTAAAACTGTCAAAAGGAGCCAGTTGGAATAGGTGGGTGGCCACCAATATCCACTTAGATTAGTCCTCCCCCCTTAGGAAGCAATGGTCTCCATTGTGTTGAGTGCTCCCATCAGGTGAGGAATTTTTTTTCTGAATTTGTCTCCGAGTGAGCTACTTTCCTTGGTGTAGGAGCTTCCCTACCTTGACAACTCAATAAAGTTGGATCCTCTGCTAGGGAGTGCCATTGACTTGTGTATCAACTATCTGATCAGTGGATGCATTTTCCATGTAGTCAGGGTTGAGATATTTTGGTGTCAATTGTTCTTCGATCTCCGAGGTGTCCAATAATAGTGGAAAATATGATTGGAGAAGGTCCACATTGAACACCAGGTGCAAGCCAAGGAAGGGGGGAGTGTTGAGCTCAAAATCATTTTCACCCACAACCTTGTTGATAGTGTAAGGCCCATAGCAAAGTGGATAAAGCTTCCGATGGGGCCCTGTAAGGAGTTATTTCTATAAATGTAACCAAACCTTGTATCCCACCTAAAATTTGTGCAGTACCCGGTGTTGATCATGATGCTACTTGTACTTAGCATTGGATTTATACAAAATCTCATGGACCTGTTGGAGGATGTGCTGAATCTGTTCAATGAATCTAGTGGCTTTTTCGGCCTCAGAATAAACATGGGAATAATTTGTCTATGTTGTTTCAATAGTTAGTGCAACATCAATGGGACCCAAGGGTTGGAATCCCAACCCCACCTAAAAGGGGCTATGGTCGGTGGAGCTATGGAGAGCCCTATTGTAGCTATGTTGAACATAGGTAAGACTATCATCCCATGTACATAGATTCTTAGAGTTATACATGCACAGGATGTGCACAATCATCCGATTGACGACCTTTGTTTGGCCATCGATTTGAGAGTGGAAAAAAGTGGATTTAGTGAGAGTGGTGTCCAACAGTGACAAGAGACTCAACCAAAATGTGTTGAGGAACCCGTTATCTTGATTGGAGATGATGGTCTACGGTATCCAAAATGGACCCACTCTCGTTCAAAGAAGAGATTGACAATATCTATTGATGTGATGCTCTTCTTACAGGCTGTGACAATGGCCATCTTCAAAAACCGATCAACTACCACAAATACACAATCATTGCATTTATTGGTGGAAGGAAGGCCAGACATGTAATCCATCGAGATGGATTCCCAAGGCCTCTCGGGATTAGGAAGAGGGGTGTATAATTATTGCTTCTTGATGGTTGGCTTGGCAATGACACAGGTAGTGCAAGATCTGATATATTGCTGACACCCTATCGAAGTTTTGGCCAATAAAAATGTTTTTGTAGAACGACCACAGTTTTCTCCACGCCAAAATGTGTTGCCATCCGACTGTAGTGATCCTCCCAAATCATATTTTCACTCTCACTTGCAGGAACAAAAAAATGGACCATATGGCATAAAATTCCACCCTGAAAGTGAAAATCAGTGACATTCACGCATGTACCCAAGAGATGATAGGTTGTGTCAAAGTCCATATCTTGCTGATAAAGTTGGGGCCACTCAGATGCCTCATACCCACAAGAATGGAGCAGGGTGGTGAGTGAAAACATGAGAGGTCGACTGAGGAAGTCAACGACATGATTTGTGGTCCCTATCTTATACTTGATGTTGACATGGAACTATTGCAGGTAGGTGGACCACTTCTGATGGTGATCGTTCTACAACTTCCCCTGTGTCTGTATGAACTATAGAGGCTTGTGATCAATGTGTATGATTGTCTCCTTTCCCAGAATGTAATGTTTCCATTAACAATAGGATTTTACATTGGAATACATTTCCTTGTCATAGGTGGGGTATTTCCAGACATTATCTGATAGTGTCTCACTATGGTATGCTATAGGATGACCGTGTTGAGTGAGAAATACACCTACAACATAGTCAGATGCATCAATCTCAATCTTGAATGGTTGTTGCAGATCAGGTAAGGAGAATACTAGAGTTGAGCACAAGCAATGCTTCAGATCATCAAATGATCATTGTTGTTCCTTCCCCCACACAAAAGTTTACCTGCCACCGCCCTTGGTAACTTGGCTGACGACCCATGCAATATGGGATAATCCCAACACAAACCATCGGTAGAATTTGGCAAGTACTAAGAATCTCTGAAGCTCGGTTAGTGTGGTCGGGGCTGGCTAGTCACAAATGACTTGGATCTCAGATGGATCAACATGTACCCCATGCTCATCAACAATGTAGCCCAAGTATTGGACCCTGTTCATGCCAAAGGATTATTTTTCCAAGTTGGCATATAGCTTGTGCTGCCACAAAGTGATCAAAACCTGTTGAATATGCTGCATGTGATCCTCCCAAGTTCTTCGGAAGATGAGTATGTCATCCAAATATACCACCACAAAAGAGTTGGTGAAGGGTCTCAATACATCATCCATCAACCTCATGAAAGTGGTTGGTGCATTTGTTAAGCCAAAGGCCATGACCAACCATTCGAAGAGACCTTATTTAGATTTGAAAGTTGTCTTCCATACATCAGCTGGTTCGATGGGAACCTTGTGGTAGCTAGAATTTAGGTCAATATTGATGAAGAAATCCTCCCCCTTGAATTGGTCAAGAAGGTCATAAATTCTGGGAATTGGGTACCAATTCTTGACTGTGATTTTATTAAATTCTTTGTAATTAATGCAGAGCCACCGGTCCCATATTTATTTTGCACCAGTACAATCATACTTCCGCAAGGGAGGAGTTGGGTCTAATGTGCTCCTTTTGAAGCAACTATTGGATCTGATGCTTGATTTCTTCATTTTCCATCAACGAGCGATGATAGACTGGTCCATTAGGCATAGGTGCATCAAGGGTTAGATCAATTGGATGCTTGACTTGGCAGTGCATTGATACCCCTGTGGGTGAGGAGAAGATGTCTTTGTACTCTTCCACAATCATGTCCACTTGCTTTTGCTGCAAAGAGAGGCTCTGTGTATAGGCTACAGATGTGGCAGTGAACATTTTTTTACTGTGAGCACGGATCATAAAGAAGATGAACTTCCTGGTCTATGAAATGACCTTACTACATTGCTTAGAAGAGATTAAAGAAATAGCGGTAGGCGACGCTCCCTCTGGTATCATGTACAATTGTGATCCATATTTTATGAGAAGAATAAAATGACTACAGATTATTAGCAGATGCTTAACATAGAATAACAGAGATACAATAAGACTGGTTTTCTATTCAATAAGGAAATAAGTTGAAACTATAAAATGCAGCGAAAAACAAGCTTGCTGGAATGGTGGTGACTTATCCCTGAGGAGAGATGTGACAACTGTGCTCATTCACGAGAAGATAATTACAATGAAGCTTTGAAGGCCTTTTTACAATAAACAGGAGTTTCAAAAACCCTAGACATCCAAAAACCTAACCCTAGGAGATGAAGCACCAAAAGTCATGTGGGCCCCGTTTGGGTAAGCCAATACATCAACTTCCTAGGGTCGTAAATTTTGCATACATTCTTTGTTTTAGGCATATGATAGCGCATTGGAAAAATCTATCCGAAGAATACAACAATTGCTAAAAATTTCATAATGAAATTTTTTGGCTGCAACATACCCCAACAAACGTCGTTTAGGGCCTCAAAACGGCTCCGGAAGTTCAGGACCTGAAAAAATGCTAAAAATAGTACATTACAAAAATTGCCAGAAAGTTTTTTTGAGCCAGCTAGAAAAGGTGGGTGGCCACTAATATCCACCTGGATCAATCCTCCCTCCTTAGGAAGCAATGGTCTCCATTGCGTTCAGTTCCCCCATTAAATGAGGAAATTTCTGTTGAATTTCGCCCCGGGTGAGCCACTTGCCTTGGTGCAGGAGATACCATGCTTTGATGACTCGATAAAGATGGATCCTTTGCTGTCAAGTTCCCTTGATCTATGTTTCCACAATCTTATCACTGGATGCTTGTTGTATGCAGTCGGGGTTGATCTCTGTTGGTGTCAACTGTTCTGCTACGTCTGAGGTGTCCAATAATGATGGGAAATAAGGCCGAAGGAGGTCCACATTGAACACTAGGTGCAGGCCAAGGAAAGGAGGAATGTTGAGCTCAAAATCATTATCCCCCACAACCTTGGTGATGGTGTATGACCCATAACAGAGTGGGAGAAGATTCTAATGGGGTCATGTAAGGCGTTCTTTCTGCAAGTGAAACCAAACTTTGTCGCCCACCTGAAACTTATGTGGTACCCGATGTTTATCATGGCATTGATTGTACTTGTCATTGGACTTTTGTAGGATATCATGAACCTATTGGCAGATGTGTTGGATCCTCTCAATGAACTAGGTGGCTTTGTCAACTTCAATTGGAGCAGGAGATGAGTCGGTCGAGGTGACCATAAGGGGAAGTGCAACATCTATGGGACCCAATGGCTGGAATCCAAACCCCACCTGAAAGGGGTTGTGGTCGGTTGAGCTATGTAGGGATCGATTGTAGCTATGATGGACATAGGGAAGAATCTCATCCCATGTGTGAGGGTTCTTGGAATTATACATGTGCAAGATATGCACGATCATTCGATTTACGACCTCAGTTTTTCCATCTGTCTAGGGGTGGAAGGTCGTGGATTTGGTGAGCTTGGTGTCCAGCAGTGACCAGAGGCTGGACCAGAATGTGCTGAGAAATCGACTATCCTGATCTGAGACAATGGTTTGTGGGATCCCAAAATGTACCCAGACTTGTTCAAAGAAGAGCTTGGCAGTGGCTTCTGTTGTGATGTTCTTCTTGCAGGCAACCATAATCGCCATCTTATAAAAGTGATCAAAAACCACAAAAAAACCATTATTTCCCCACTTGGTTGAAGGGAGGCCTGACATGTAGTCCATTTAGATGGATTCCCATGGCCTTTCAGGAGTATGAAGAGGGGTGTAGAGTCCCTATTTCTTAGTGATCGATTTGGTAATAACACAGGCAGTGCAGGACTTGATATACTTGCTAACCTCTTGTCGAAGTTTCACTGAGAAGAAATGTTTCTATAGCATCGCCACTATCTTTTCGATGCCTAAGTGTCCTTCCACCCGACTGTAGTGGGATTCCCAGATCAACTTCTCTTGCTCACTTGATGGAACATGGATATGACCCAAACGACACAACAACCCATCCTGAAGATGGAAATTATCAACAACTACGTTTGCACCCAACATTTGGTTGGTGGTGGTGAAGTCTGGGTCTGTCTCATAGATTTGGGGCCATCCAGAGGTCTCATGGCTGCAAGAGTCTAGTACCATGGAGAGTGTTGCGACTGGCAGTCTACTGAGGCAATCAATGATGCAGTTGATGCTTCATGTTTTATACTTGATGTTGAGGTGGAATTCTTGTAAGTTTGTGGACCACTTTTGATGGCGGTCATTCTGTAATTTTTCTTGTCTCTACATGAACTACAGTGGCTTATGATCAGTGTGGATGTATGTCTCTCTCCCAAGAATGTAATGTCTCCACTAGCGGTAGGCTTACACAATGGAGTACATTTCTTTTTCATAAGTAGGGTACTTACATACAACATATGATAATGTCTCACCATGATAGGCCATGGGGTGGTCGTGATGAGTGAGAACAACAACCACATCATAGTCTGAAGCATCTGTCTCAATCTCAAAGGGTTGTTGCAGGTCTAGTATTGAAAGTACTAGGGTTGAGCACAAAAGTTGCTTCAAATCATCGAACACTTGTTGTTGGGACTGGCCCCACGCAAATTTTTCCTTACCACCACCCCTGGTTATTTGGCTAAGGGCCCATGCAATATGGGAGAATCCCAACATGAACCTGCAATGAAAATTGGCAAGGCCCAAGAAGCTATGAAGCTCAGTGAGTGTGGTTGGGGCTGGCTAGTCACAGATGACATGGATCTTGGTTGGATCCACATGTACGCCATGATGATCAACAATGTAGCCCAAGTAATGGACCTTGCCCATGTCGAAGGAGGATTTTTCCAAGTTGGTGTATAGCTTGTGCTACTGCAAGGTGTGTAGAACTTGTTGAATATGTTGCAAGTGTTCTGCCCAAGACTTGATGTAAATGAGAATGTCATCCATATACACCACTACAAAATTATTGGTGAATAGTCACAAGATATCACCCATCATCCTCATGAAAGTGGTTGGAGCATTTGTCAAATGAAAGGGCATGACCAACCATTCAAAAAGGCCTTCCTTTGACTTGAAGGCAGTCTTCCATACATCTATTTGTTGTATTAGGACCTGGTGGTAGCCAGAATTCAGATCAATCTTACTGAAGTATTTGGCCCCCATGAGTTGATTAAGGAGGTCGTCAATTTGGGGAATTGGGTATCGGTTTATGACTATGATTTTATTCAGGGCCTGGTAATCAATGCAGAGTCGCCAGGTTCCATATTTCTTCTATACCAACACGATTGGGCTCTCGCAAGGTGATGAGTTGGGACGGATGTGCCCCTTGTGGAACAGTTCTTGGATCTATCACTTGATCTCCTCATTCTCTAACATAGAGTGGCGATAGACTGGCCCATTGGGAAGCGATGCATTGGGGGATAGATCGATGGGTTGCTTGACCTGATAGTGCAGAGGTACCCCGATAGGTGAGGAGAAGATATCCGAGTATTCTTCGACAACCTTATCTACTTGCTTCTACTATGTGGAGAGGTCGACTGCAAATACCCTGGATGTGGCTGTGATCTTTCTCTCATTTCAAGACCAAATCATGAAGAAGACAAAATTCCCTATCTGAGAGATGACCTTCTTGTATTTCTTGACA